>VXAX01000253.1:557196-603700 GCA_013399835.1 Leptocoma aspasia
TTTTTTTTAACACACACACACAACCCAGCAGTGAAAGCTCTAAGTTAACGCCTCATGTTCTTCTCAGATTTCCAAAGCACAGAGGCCTTGAGAATATGTTTCCAATATCCTCTCATCTCTCTCTGTTAGTGTTTTACTCAGCTCCATGCTGGGGAGGTCCTGACCCCGGCAATCTCCAGGGAAGGGGGTGGGAAGGGGGGTCAGGCCATGCTGGAAAGCTGCAGGCCACAGCCTGTGAAGTCAGCCCTGTTTCCTCGACTCCTTTAATACATTTAACCTGGAAGAGGCCGTCGCCAGCCAAAGATTAGATTACCAATGTTGGCATGTTTGGCCTAACAAATGGCAAATGGATGACGTGCCAGGCAACAGCTAATCAGTGCTGACACAGATCCATGGGCAGGCCTTTTCCAGGAGGGGATAGTTCATGGCTGCAGCCAACTTTTGTCCTGATGACTGAAAGGAGAGTTGAGAAGGCCACCAGAGTACCTGTCTCTTTGAATCTCAGGGCTCCCAAACTGTGTGTCATTTTTAAAGGTCTCACTGGCCCTCTCAGAGGACGATCTAAATGTCCCATGCTCCTCCAGGCAATAGGACACGAGAGCTTGAACCTTTCTCGTAGCAAACCTGCTCTGTGTCTCTCTGTGTATGCACCTATATCCTGACTGTCACTAATTCCTGGGCAGAAGGGAAAAGGAATTGGTTCTGCAGCGTTGGTTTGAAAGCATAGAGGGGTCACCAGCCTTGCTCAGAGCAATGTTTTTTACAATATTTTTAAAAATGCCTTTCCATGGCCCTGGCTTTTGGAGTGTTTCTGGCTCCATTTCTGTAACATGGCTCTCACAGAGGGGTGCAGTGGGAGGTGATGGCTGAGGTGCTGCTGGTCTCTCTGGCCCAGCCAGGCTGCTTTGCAGTGCTTGAGTTTAGTTTCAGATTCTCTGTTCTTTGGTTCCTCTAATGTCCAAAAGCCATTGTTACATCTGTATTTTGCATTCTGCTGAGAATTTTCACCTCTGCTCTTAACTCACCTAGATGTGTGTACCTGTCACTGGTGGGCCAGTGAGAAAGAACCTTCTCTGAGTGTAATCAACTAAATCAACCTGAATTTTGGAAGGAAGAGCTGTCTAATTGCTAAAACCATCAGTCACAAGATCCCAGTTCCATTCTTAGCTACTATCCTCTGTAGCCTCAGTTGAATTAATTGTCCTTTAGCTTTGTAATTCTTCAACTCTGAAATTAGATGGAGTGTTTTGCTGGAGAAGTGAGCTCTGGAGGGGGTGAGGAGGAGGAGGAGCAGAATTGCTCTGAGACACTGAAACAGCCTAAACAAGGCTGGGGAAAGGAGACTGCAGTGAGGTCCTGTTTGAGAGCTCTGACTGTTGTTTGGGATAAGCCCAGTCTATCTGGAACTCTCTGTGCTAAATCAAAGAGCCTTTGGATAAGATACCTGTCCAGAGGAGGTCCATATGCTGTGCTCTGCCTAAGGAGGGATGAGTGGGCAGGACATGGAAGCAGGAGGTGATGGAAGCGGGGAGGAAGAGTGCTTCAGCACAGTGGAACATGTCACAAGCTGAAGCTTCACATCCAGTGAGCAGTAAACAGAGCTGGTTGTCAACTAAGAGATTACTGGAGATTCTACTAAGAGAGCATATGTTTTGTCTGCCTCATTGAACTGATGGCATTAGATCCAAAGTATTCCTTTTTGCTTTCCTGTGAGCATTTGAGCTCATTTGCTTGATGGCAGGATATCACTCTGGTACCTTTCTTAGAAGGCATCTGCACAGTTGTGTTTGATGCTGTTGACAGCCTGGTCAGCTGCCAGTCAACTTTATCTTCAGTGTCTGATTCCACTTGTAAGGATTTCTGTTGCAGATCAGATGTGCACCTAGATGCTTCAGACTTTCACAAATCTTGTCAGGCCAAGATATATCACAGATAATTTTTCCTCAGTCCAGAGCTCATCATACTTGATTTTACACATAACTTTGGTCAAATCAAAGAGAACTGTCTGTGTTTCTAATATAGTCATGGGAGAAAACCAGGCTGTTCTGCAGGGAGTATTTCTTCTGTCTTGAAATGGAAGATCATGATTGAAATCAAGGAGTAGCCCTTTGGAAGCTCTTCTGTCTTTTGCAGATAAAAGGAACCTAGGTGACTAATTTAGATCTGGGATACTGTTAGTCATGGGACACGAATCCAAACTTTTGAGAGGAAATCTGTGCCAGAAGTTGAAGACTGAGTACCTCTGGGAATAATGCAAGACCTCCAGGTGCCTTCAGACCACTGCCAGTAAAATCCTGGGACATCTACCATGGGCTGTAGCAGAAATAGTTGCTGCTCTTTGAAATTCTTTTCTTCACATGTACTCCCAGATTTTGGATGTTGGCTCATTGTTGAAGGATGTGTTTTGCCTTGGCTTCTTTGCTATTCCTGGCTATTGGGATGACCACTGCTTTATTATGTTTGTACTGACAAGATGTCTTATCCTGTTTCATTGCCAGCAGGGCCACCAAGTGTGAGATTTGTCTTTCTAAACACAGTTACTGAGAAAAGAGCACTGAACATGGCTGCACATTGATGAAGCTCATGCATTTGTGAGGACTGATCCTTTTTTTTTATATAATTTATTTACATTCTGGCTTTGGAAGGTTGTTTTTATATCCATATTTAGTTTGAGGAATACTTTGTTGTTTAGCTTTTGTAACTGGAGGAATTAAAGGATCTCTGCCTTATGGATATATGAGGGAATAGATTTCTGTAGAGGGTGAGTCTTTCTTGCCAAGGTGGAGAGGCCCTGGCACAGGCTGCCCAGAGCAGCTGTGGCTGCCCCATCCCTGGAAGTGTCCAAGGCCAGGCTGGGTGGGGCTTGGAGCAGCCTGGGATAATGGAACATGTCCCTGCCCATGGCAGGGGGTGGAACTGGATGGGCTTTGAGGTCCCTTCCATTCCAAACCGTTCTGGGATTCTTTGATAAGGTGGGCTTGTTTTTGTTTGTGGAGTGATGGTGAACCTGCATTTGAAATGCTCACAAGTATAAAGTAAAAACAAGGGAGAGAAACAAGACAGAAAGTTGGGGGTTTTCCCAGGATATATGTTTGCTAATTTTGTTTTCTTCAGAAATGAAGAGAAAAATAAAGTTGGGGAGGCAAAGGGGGGCAAATGTGAGCCTAAGGAGGCTGGAGCTGGGTAAGACAGAGGCTGTGCAGCTCAGGGAAGTCTCATCAACCTCTGTCTCATACTGAACACTGCTCCTTGGTCATGCGTGCAAAGGGGATGAGATGGAGGCAGAGGAGGACCTGGGGGAAGGAAGAGAAGAGAGCAAAGATGTTGAAGGGGGTGGGGGAAGATGTGGAAAAAACAAAACAGTTCCAGGGCAGAAGAAGGGAGGATGGTTCCATTTAATTAGGAGGGAACATGAGCAAAAGCTCCAAGAGCACACGCACACACGCGCATGCACACACTTTCTGCTCCACACCCTCACCCCCCAGAGAAAAAAAATTCATCACACCAATTTTTTCATGGTCTGGCAGTCAAGTGATAAAATTATCAGATGAGGGTCCCATTCTCCTTTCCTGCAGTCACTTTCGCCAAGTGCACCATGTCTGAAATAATGAAGCAGATTTGATTAAATTTTCGCTGGCTGAAGCAGCCACGCTAATTTGGAGATGGGCTTATTAGTTTAATGACCGATCCGAATAATCAGAATTCATTAGCATTAGTGCCACTATTGTCAGCTCAACATTAGCCCTGGGCTCCAGTACACAAAGATGCATGGATATATATTTATATAGAGGGAGGCTGTGTTTATAAAGGGTGAAATGGAGAGGGGGGGAAGCTAAAGAAAAACTATATATGTGCATTTACATTTTATACTGTTCTTCTTATCCCTTCCTGCATATCCTTGTCCATTAGCAATCCACTGAATGAGGAATCAAAACAAAACAAGGCTTTGTGAGAGGGTCAGTGTTGCTCTGCCCTGGGCCATGCAGCCCGGTGTTCGGGGCAGGTGAACTTCGGGGGCCAATTTGCACATCAAAGCAGTCGGGTTGTTTTCCCATAAGATGCTGTTGACTTCGATGGCCATTACTTGGATCCGGAGAGGCTCAGGAAGTCCTTAGGGTTTGGAGCTGGGAGAAGCCACGAGGGAAGCCCAGAGATTTTAAGGTATTTACTCTGCTTCTCTCTAATGAAATGAGTGAGCTGTCACTTGGTGAAAGTCTCTCAGAAAGACTTTGAGCCTCATTTTCTGTCACCGTGAAGGTATGATCTGGTAGTTCCTCTACCAAAATCAGTGAAGCTTGCTGAGGGTTGGCTTAAATGAAGAGAAAAGAAATTCAGTTCCCAGAGCTCTGATGGTGGTAGCAACTTAGCTGTCAGTTCCAACTACTGCTCAGTTAAATGCAATAAAACAAGATTAATTTAACATTAAGGCTGCACAAAATGTCAAAAAATACAAATTATGAACCCTGATGTTTACTCAGGCTGACTGTGTGTCATGTCTGTCTTCTGATAAACATCTTTTCATGGAGAGAATACTATATTCAGTCCTGTACTTAGTAGAAAATGCAGGAATGTGCAAGACAACTTACGCCGTAGGAAAGAATGAATGTTGTAGTTATCAGTAGTGTTTGCATTTCCTTCCATTGGGATCTTTAAAATGGTGAAATTGTATCACTATATCTGTTGCTTTTTTGGGTGGTTGGGATTTTTTACCTAACAGTCTTGTTCACATTTATAAAATGTATGTTATAATATCTAAGTTAATATGTGTCACCTTAGAACTAAAGCATGCAGGAAGCCTTCACTTTCCAGAGGATTTCTCCAGGTATTGGTCAAAAATGTGTAAGGCAAATAGTTTAATGAGTGTGGATTTTATTCCTCACAGAAGCACAGCCCAGTGGCTGTTCCTGTGCATGACCTGCCGTGGCTGTGCAGTGTGTTGGGTGTGGTGGGAGAGCCCTGTGAGATCCAAACCTGAGAGACCTTGTACCTTCATCCACTTCACTCCTGTTGCAGCACAGGTGCTCCTGAGACAGCATCTAACACATCTTGCTCATTTTTGTGGTTTCCCTCATTTCTCTGCTGCTTTGAACAGAGGTGCTTTGCTTTTCACCTGAAGGGGCATTCCATCACCATTATATTGACAAAGGAAGATGTATTAAATACATTAAATATCCAAGGGACTGGGAATAAATCACTAATATTTGGGGAAGCAGTGTAACACCCATCTGTCCGTGACCTCTGTTTATATATTGATGTATTGGGGAGAGCACAAAGCACGGGAGTCAGGTGAGTAATAGCAAAGCCAAAAGCATTTACATACCTAAGGATGATTGAGTACAGAAAGTTCCTCACCTGCTGCATTTGAACCTGTCTGAAAGCTCTGCCATGGGCAGATATATTTATTTTAACTTTGCACCTTCAGCTTAGATCCCTGGAACGGGGTCCTTGGCCCTCTGACCCTCTCTGCAGTTGGGTGGAATCTGGAGAGAGCAGTGGAAAGGTCCATCCCTGCGTCACAGAATTCCTGTCTGTTAAAGAGGTGTTTAAGGACTCTCCCTCTGCAAGTCTCATGCCTCAGAGAGGTACATCCTGTGGAGAAATGTGCTATAAATGTGCAGTTCAGTTGCTTTCATGTAACCATTGGCATCAATGGATTTAGTAACGTATGGGGATCTGAAAAAATTCCAGTTGCCTTTATTAATTTCTGCTCCTCAGAAGTTACACCTCTTGGGATGTTTCCTTTCACTGGCACCACTGACAGTCTCACTGTGTCATCTCCCTGGATCTTCACTGCTGCCGTTGGGCTGGGCTGGCAAACCAGTAGTTGGAATATGGATTTCTGCAGGCACATGAGGCTAGGACTGGGCTTAAAATCCCAGCAACATGGTATTGGTGAGCATCTAAAACTGAGGCCATGAAGTGTCTTGCTGTTTTCAGGAGTATCAGATAAAGAAGGATTCAGTACTGGTGTTAGGGGTCACTGTTTTTTGTTTCCATTGGGTGTAGTTTAGTGAGTCTTGGGTTGATTTGATGAATCCCATCACTGCATCCCTGACTGATTCTTGTCACTCATTAGGTTGTCTCTTTGGTGTCTCTTTATGGCTGCCAGACGTGGGAGTTAGATCTTTTAGAAGTCCTGATTCCTGTTTAGCCATCTGAATAAATGAGCAGACTGTTACATGTCCAGCCCTCTTCTGGAAACCTGCCCTCTAAGGGATTCAGTAGATGTTTAGTTATTGGAAGTCTGGTGCTGATTTGATGGGTTTAAGTCCTTTAAGAACCTGACTCTTAGCTCATTCAATAGTCTGACTCCATGTTTCAGTTTTGGATGGAGTTCAGAGTGACAGATGTTAACCTTGAATTGCTTTTTGGTGTCTCGGTTCATGCAGCATTGGGTGCTGGAGATATTGATCCTGGCTTTTGCTTTGTTATTAACTTGTGGTGCAGATGAGGATTTATTTCTCCCTGTGATCCATTGTCCAGCAGAGGTGGGGAGTCTGGCTGAGTCCACCTTTTACACTGGGCTTCATATAGATACTGTCCTAGGAAACAGTAAGTGACAGTTCACTCCAAGCAGATATGCATTGCATGTAAATTCACCATCATGAAGGCCTGCAAGCTGTACACAAAAAGCCTTTCTCACTTCCATTAATTTTAGTTGATATTCCTGAGCACAGATGTTTGAACAAGGATTTGAATCTTCAACTGTTGAATGGATTCTGCTGGGTCAGCACTGGCTCCAGCTTCTCTTTGTCACCAGTGAGGCTTTTCTGCTGTCTCAGTTGGCAGAGGTGCATTTGTCTCCACTTTGGGCATGATGAGGGCAGTTATCTGCATATGCTTCCTTGTTCACTACTTGGGTGTTAGGAATCACATCCAGAAAAATTGGCATCAAGGGTGTTCCCTGCATAGTTGAAAGTACTGCTGGCATCTGTCGCCCCTACTCTGTGAGCTCAGGGTCTCTGTATTTCTAGTACCGTATGGAAGGCACAATTAGTATGAGACTGGTATTGCCAAAATACCAGTGGACTTCAGGTGTCCCCTGGAGCTTGGATAGTTAATGGGAATGCCCTTGGCTAGTGTACCCATGGGGATTTTGAAGGGACATAACTCTTTGTGGGGAATGAAATGGAGGGGAAGCTTGAGAGATGTGTGCGTGGTGAGGATGGGGACAGCCTAGAGAGAATCCCAGAATCAATTAGGTTGGAAAAGACCTCTGAGATTTGAGTCCAACCTATGACCCAACACCACCGTGTCAACCAGACCAAAGCACTGAGTGCCACATCCAGTCTCTCCTTAAACACCTCCAGGGATGGTGACTCCACCACCTCCATAATAGAGTGGAGTCAGGAAATATTTTGTATGAAAGCCCTTGTTAAGGAGCCAGGACACTGAAAGAAAATGAGTCTCCCAAACAGGAAATCTGCTAAAATACGTAATATAAGAAACCAGGTCTCCCAGCAGTGTGAAGGGATGACTGGAGTGTGCACAATTACAGGGATGAGAAAGCACTTCTGTTCCAGCAGAGGTGAAGCAAAGCTGAAGCTTAATGTAGGATGCCTGTGTGTCAGTTCTGGTGACTTCACAGCCACTGGGAATGAGCCGACTAGAGCTGACCAGTAAAGTCTTTCCCCAAGCCATGCCAGCTCTAGTCTGGGCAAATCAGGAACGTGTCAGCATGATGGTATGAGGATGAGTAAGTCTGCAACACCTAAAAGCTGGCACGAGAGAAGTACAGTGTGGTTTTCTCCCCAGCTGGCACGGATCTGGGGCCAGCAGCTCGACGTGAGCCAAGCGTGGAATGGAGGGAAATTGTGAGTTTGAGCCTGCTTGTTCCAGGGCAGGGTTTGCACACAGGATCCTGCCAGAGGTGGATGGTTCCTGTGCTTCTGTAGGAAGAACTTGGAATCCATAAAACACTTACAAATAAGCAGCTGGTTTATTGTCTGACACACCACACTGTGTGACGTGTCTGCACATGGGTAGAAAGGTTTTCTGGAGAAGTTTAAAAGCTCTTCTTGGTGAGACCAGGGAGCAGCAGGTGCTGGAGTTATCCTGGAATTGCTGCTTACAGCAGCCTCTTCTGGTGGCCAAAATAGCACCAGGACATGGCATCAGCCCAGTATTTTCTCTGAGCGGTTTCTTGTGACTCGCACTGGAAAACTGGCCTGGGAGGAGCATCTGGGGAGGGTGGGTTTGGAAGGAGCTTTGCCAAGCTAAATTTCTAGGTTATGTGATCTTCTCCTTGTTTTGAAATCTTTGTTGTGTTCAGTAATCCCCTCATTTTCATGCTCTTCATACTTTCCTGTGAAGAAAGAGTTTATTTCCAAGGACCCGCAGGTTGTGCACTAGTAATTAAATAATAATTTTTGGCTTAGCCCTCCATACACCTCTGATTTAGCTTGTGTGGGTTTTCTTTTTTATTCAGTAGGAAAAAATACTCTGCTACGTAAAAATAACTTTTAAAATAANTGCTTCACAGAGCACTTGAGAATTACACCATCTGAACAGACCGATCAGCTGCCATGAGAATTAAAATGCACATTTAGGTGGAATGTTATTTACACTATAGACAGCTGAATTCAAAATACATCAGTGAAGGTTCTTTTCCAGGTTTTTGAAATTGGAAACCAGTGTGTTACATTGCATCATTCCCTGGGAGCGTGAGGCAGCCATTCAGGTTGGAAACTACTTGGATTGTGCCCCGTGCCGTGGGATTCCTGCCCATGGAGAGCATTCCTCAGGGTGTGTCTGTGCCCTGACTTCACCTGCAGCCCCTCAGAGCCCAAGTGTTCATCGTGCCATGGCCCACACAGCACCTTGCTCAGCCCTGCACACCTGAAGGCACTCAGGGACTCATAAAACAAGCTGCTTGTTGGGTTGCTAGGGAGTGGCAGCAGGAAAACTCCCTTTGGAGTGGGATTATGGGATATAAACCCCGCACCTACGCAAACCTCCACGTGTAATTTCTCTGATTTATTGGTTTGAGCTTCTTGCACCTTCAGGGATGGAGTATTATCTGCTGTTCCTGTAAAAGGGGAATGCTCTTGCTCCCTTCTTTGTTGGCAGCCAGAGGAAAACCTGTGGCTATGGAAGGTGGCAGAGCAGAGCTTTGGGAGCAGATTGAACTGCAGTGGGACTGCTGCTCCTTTCAAAAAAGATGCCATGGGATACAGTGAGGATTTAGAGCTGTTATAGTCCCTGATTGCCCCACAACAGAGAGAAATTTCCAAGAGGAATTTTAATCCAGTGGCTGGCGCTTCCAGGCTCCCAGTTCTGCTGGAATACTTGGAGGGAGAATTATTCACACTGTGGCTTCCTGAGGTTGGAAGTTCTGCCCCATTCAGAGGACTTGCCCTGCCCTGGAGTGCTCCATCCAGGATAAGTGCCAGCAGGAAGGAGTGTCCAGCAGATGAGACAGCTTCTGATTCACTTTCACTTGGGCAAGAAGGGAGAAAGGAAGTTCACTGGGAATACTTGGAATACAATCCTGCAGCCTCATGGCAAGTGCTGACTCCTGGCCAGCTGCAGTGGGTCAGTACAAATCACTCCCTGTGGGCACCCACTGACAGCCCCAGTGTGTTTCTGACAGGCTGTTACAGCAAATGTGAAACTGGGAGGGAATTGGTTGTTGTCTGCTTGTCAGGAGCTCTCGGTGCAAAATAGATCTTTGATATTTCTCCATGCTTGTCCCAATTTCCACTTAAAAGGAAAAAACCAGGTATTTCAATAAAGAGGTTCCTGACAGGCAATTATTGTAACACTGGCACAGATTTTTCCTTCTTAAAACTGGCTGATTTAAGTGAGCCAAGATTGCAACACTTTTGGAATCTGTTGGTCAGAGGTATGGAGCTGGCTTTCTCGTGAGGTTTCTAGTTCTTCTTGGCTTGGGAGCAGAGGTGGGCTGCCAAGAGGGAGAGGCGTAAAAACCTTTCCTTTTGAAGTTAATCAAATAATTTGAACATTTCTCACCTCTACCTTAAGACTGTTGGGATTAATCCAGTGGCATATGGTAACCTTGAAAGACCTCCAGCACCCTTATCAGAGTTGTCTCTCTGGTTTTAATATGTGTGAATTCTCCCCTGCAATCTTTCCTCATTCCTGGGGACATTACCAAATCCCTGCACAGCTCTGGAGCATTTCTCCAGAGATTCCTCAAAGCAGTGGCAGCCGAGGAGAGCCGGAGGATCAGGTGTGTTCCCAGGGGGACAGGAGAGCCTGCAGTGAAATCCTGGGGCTCACAGGTGAAACAGAAAGTTTACTTAACATTTATTTGCAGCCCTTTGTGCTTTTCAAACTTGCTGTTTACTTAAAAAGTAACAGGGAGAAAACCTTGAAATTGCTCTGAGGGCACTGTAGGGAGAAAACCAAGGAATTTGGGAGCTCTTGGGTTACAGGACATGCTCCTGTCCTTCTGAGGAGGCCCTGCTGGCAGCAGTTTGAGCCCAAGGGACGTGGTAGAGCTGGATAATTCAATGTTGAGATGCAAACCTGGAAACTGGTGGATTTATGACCGAGTCATTGTCGCTGCTTTGCCACAAACTTTCTGTGTGATATCACGCAAAATGCATAAAGTTCCTGTGATTAGGATTGTGAGTTTTGAAATGTATCTTTTAAGAAGACCATTAAAACCCAAGGCCACTGTGTTGGATCAGGCCAGCCTGTCGGTACTTGCACAGGAACCTGAGCAGCAACTGGTTTGGCCATAGTTAGACTTGCCAGACTTTGAGTTCCTCACCTCAGGAACAGGACTGATTCTTTTTTGTCACCTGACAAAAAGCGTTGAGAGGATGAAAGGTTGTGAAGTTGCCTTTAAATTCAGGTGTGGGGAGAATGAAATGATAGAGAAACTGAATAAATCACATGGAATTAAGAAGGTGAAGGGAGCTCCTTTGTCCATCCATGAGGATATTCTCCACCTTGCTGCAAGACAAGGAAGGTCAGCCAGAGGTGGGGGGAAATAGGCCATGAGCAGCATCTGAATTACTGCTTTTACACAGAATTGTTACATCTGTGAGATTTTAATTGAAAATACCTTTGAGGTCATCCTGCTCCAGCACGGGATTATTGGGATCAGAAGGCACGGAGATTTCACAGACTGGGCTTTGCTTTGCCGCCCAAATAAAGAATTTTTGCTGCTCCTGAGGTAGGAGGATTTACCCACTGAGCTTCTGGACCAGCATGATGGGAAAAGCCAAACAGCAAAGAAGTTAATGTAAAAGAAAAACAGATGCAAATCTTCCTCTAAGAACTAAGCTGATACAGAACTATTTTTTTTCTTCCCCTGACTTAGAAAACAGTTCTAGTCATTGTGATTATTCCTTATGGGTTTATTTTTGTGGCTGGATGGATCCAGAATAAGAATGTTCCAAATCTCTTCAAGAAAGTTCCTTGTGGTGTCAACCACACCATATTCCAGATTACGCAGCAGTTAAATTTAGATAAAAATCTGTACTTGCTTTGATTCAGCAAAGCAATTAACCATGTGCTTTAGATCCACTTGGGATTTGAGCATAACCTTAGAGTTAAGCATGTACTTAACATTTTGCTGAGCAGGGCCCTGAGTCTTTAACCCTTGCTGGGACCCCTTTCTAATGAATGTTGGCATGGAACAGGCCTGTTTCTCAATAATGTTTGATTTTTTGCAACCTAGAAGTCTTTCTCTCAGTTTCAGTGGGCTTTGGATCAGGGCCCAAGAATGCAATCCAGAAATAATAATTTACCGTATTTACATTGCATGTAAATTATATATGAAGAAATGAAATGGCATAATGAATCAACCACAGGGGCTTTTCTTCCCCTCTGATACCAGAAGAGAAAAAGCCTGTAGGCAGCTCACAACTTTTCTTACTAATACTCTTGAGCCCCTCTCTTATTAAGTCTTCTGTTTTCTCTGGCAAAGCCTCCCCTAATGTTACCCTCAGTACAACCTTCTTAGTGCATAAATGAGATTTTGATTCTGCTGTTATTAAAATGTACCATTGAGCACAGGGTTTACTGGTGGGAAAATCCCATTAAGTATTTCTGAAATACCCTTTAACTACTTGATTTTTAAGATGATAGGCAAAACTTAACACTCCTCACAATTATATGTACAATAGCTGGTGCACTCACCAGTTTGGAGATGTGAAGGGGAAGAAAGTAGATATTGAGTCTTGTGTTTTAATGGCTTTGCTGAGTGGAGGGTGTGGAGGGCCCTGATTTTAATATAAATTACTGAAGCTTTGAACCTGTTCTGTTCTATGAAAATACACTGGGATGAGTCAGTCCAGGATCCCTTACAGGTGGAACAGTTAATGAAGAGGTATGAGCTGGAGCTCTTAAAACAAAGATCTATTTTGTGTGGAAGAGGCTCCATGGCCGGAGATGATAGTCCAGGGAGTTCCCTGTTGCTCTACACTGCCACAACTGCATCACAGTTTGTCACAAACGAGTGGTTTAGGTCACTCAGAGCAAAGGTATCAGCAAAACCAAGTTTAACAGTAAAGTGAAAGTGCAGCAGAGTTTGTTGGCTATGTTCACTCTCCTACTTCCTAGGTGGTGAAAGCACACAGAGAAAAATCAGACTAAAATTTAAATCAATTAACCTAAACCTCAAATCAACCTAAAATTATCTACATGGAAGCTGGGGATGGAAAAAGGCTAAGAATGGGAAAGAGTAAGGATAGAAGGGAATAAGGGACACCCTTCCACTGAGTCACAAGGTTCACTTTAGGTGGCTGGGTACATCAGTGAAGGACTTTCTAGGCAGAGCTGGAGTTGGTACATAGACACTTAGAGTTTCTAGTCCAAAGACATTAAACAGAGAATTTGCAATAGTTTGTTTCATTACTGGAGTCTGTGCCTCCATTTATTCATTCATGGTTGATGTTTTTCCCCCAGGAATCATCAAGTTAGAGAATCCTAGAAAAGGTTGGGTTGGGAAGGCCCTTAAAGCCTATTCCATTCCACCCCCTGCCATGGGCAGGGACACCTTCCACTATCCCAGGCTGCTCCAAGTCCCATCCAACTTGGCCTTGGACACTTCCAGGCGTGGGCCACAGCAGCCACAGCTTATCTGGGCATCTTGGTGTTTTTCCTCCCTTGTTGTCCACCTCTGAGATGGCTGATGGTGCAGCCACAGCTTATCTGGGCATCTTGGTGTTTTTCCTCCCTTGTTGTCCACCTCTGAGATGGCTGATGGTGTACCCTCCCACAGAATTCAGGGAGTCTCCAAATACTTTTAGGCTGAACTAATGCATCAGATGTAATCTCCAGGAGTGGGCTTGAACTGAACCTGTGATTCAAAATCAGTTCCTTGGGCCAGATAAACATGGCTGCAAAATGCACAGCTCTTCTTCTTCTTTGGCCAGTTGTTATTACTTCATTTGGTGAAACATTAGAGTAAGAGTATATTCATAAATAAATTTAAAAGGATTAATGCATGATGAATAGACTGTGTAAGCATATTACAGGCATGGTTATTATGTGATATAGGTGATCATAAGTCATGGTTAAATGCAACCTATTGACCAACTGGACTCTGTAAAAGTCTGTAACAAGACATTAGCCACTTGTTAACAGAGCTAGTAATCATTTATTGATCTTTCATGCAGTATTTATACATCCGCCACCCTAGAAAGTGTGGAATTCAATTCCAGGATCTGCTTTCAAGTCCCACTTACTCTAATGGGGGGCACAAATCTCTCACTTGAGAATGAACTGTCAGAAACTGTCAGGGCTGGCAAGAGGTGAGTGCTGTCCTCAGGTGTATGAGGGTCTGGTGCTGTTCTACCAGAGTGGCATGGGCACTGGGCTGCCTGGCATGGAGAAAGAAGTAACTCAGCTTTTGTGAAGGATATTTTTGCGTTTGGTTTTGTTCAGGTTAGAAATGAAATGCCCACATTTGGAAAACCATCACTAACAGGTATTGAGACCATCAGCAGGGACAGCCCCAGTGATGGGCTCCCTAGGAGACCACAGCTGGGAGTGTTCAGGTCCTCATGGCTGCAGAAGTCCCAGCCAAGGCTCTCAAAGAGAAATGAGGCAGACCAACTCCTACCCAATGAATTTTTGCTTATTAATTTCCAAAAGAAATGTTTAGCTTGAATTGTTCTCTCAATCTTTCTTCATCCCATCCAAACACAAGCGAGGAAGCAGAGGGATCCAACTGTCCTAACACAGTGAGATAAGAAGCAAATAAGGTCCCCAAAAGTCAGAGTTAAAATTTTAGAAATCTCTAGTGACCAGAGATTTGGTAATGGTCTCCCTTTGAGAGATGAGTAACTGGTGTTAGGAGAGGGGCAAGTTGTCAGAGTGGGGCAGGGCAGGGAGAAGGAACAAAAAGGTAAAGGTGCAGGGAAATGAAAGAGAAAGAAAGAGAGAAATAAGCAGTGGGGAGAGGGAAAATCAGCCTTTGTCAAAGTAAGGCTGTGCAATAATAAATACCTTGGAAAGCCCACAGTGCAGTCCTGGTGTGTAGAGTGACACTGGAAAGAGCCCTGCATTTCTCTCCTTCTAGTGGGTGGAAGGAGTGATTTTATCATGAGAGTGAGAAAGAAATGATGGAATGGCACATTCATGAAGCAACAGAGTGAGGAAATGGAGGGGACACAGCCCTGGAGGCTGGGAGAGGATGGCCCTTAATTCCCTGTCTCTCTGTGTTCCTCTGGCTCTGGGCCTCGGAGCACACACAGCCCATCTGATTTAATAAAGGCAGGAAGCAAATGGTGCTGGAGCCATGAGAGACTGCAGAGAGGGGTTGGAGAAGGGTCAAACTCATTTGTCATATGATGGGATGTAGAGTGTGGGGAGGGGGAGATGCTTGGAGGGTTAAGAGGAGTGGAAATAGTTACAGCGCTGGAAAAATGCATGTTACCACAGCTGACCTGAGTGCTGTGCTGCAGTGTGACTTCTGGGGGTAAGGACAACATCCTGGCCTTTCATCCTCTCCCCTTTCTCACTCTGGGATGGGGTTTTATAGTTTCATTCTTTACAGCTTATTCAGTGTCCCTGAGAGCTGGCTATATTTAGTGTTTGTAGCACACAGGGACTCCTGTCAGGGCTCCCTGCAGGGCTGTTGCTGCTCCAAAACATCTGTCCTTCACAAACTGATGCTCCCTCCTAATTGTAGCAGGGGCTTCTCAAACTGTGTGTTCCTCATGCAGCAAGACTCCAAATGAACTTTCCACTCGCGTGCAGAGGGACTTCAAAGGGTCTTTGTTGACCATGGCAAGTGATGAAGCACAAACTCGAGAGATAACAAGGGAGAGAATGCTCATCCACAGCCCACACATTAATTCCTCTCACTTAGTGAGAGCCTAAGGAAAGGTTCTGGGATGGCCACTGTGCCCAGGGGAGTTTTCCAGGTGTCTTGGGAGCAGCAGCAGCACAGGCAGCTGCCTGGTGCCAGGCTGGAGGCGAGGTGGTCACTAAACTCCCATGAGGGGTACCTGGGTAATGCCTGGACTTCAGCAGGAATGGTCACAAATAGATGTCACCCTGTCATTAATGAACTGCCTGAATATATATCCACTAAAAGCACATCAATAATTTAAAAAGTGCTTTCATTCCAGGAGGAAGTTCAAGAGTTCTAGGTGTTGTGTTGCATCTCAGGACAAACTTTGCTCATGGCAACAAAGCTGTTTATCTCTAATGTTGTCTTTTTTGATTGAAAACAAGTTGTTGTTTTGTTTTGGTTTGGTTTGGTTTTTTTTTTAAATAGGAAACTAAAACCAAGCATTATAGGCATCAGGTCAGCAAACAATGAGAACAGATCTGAACTTTCCCTCAGAGATGTTTATTGAAGTTCAAGGGGTTTTTCTCACTCCCTCTTTCTTGCTGTGGAAGGAAATCCTAAAATAGCACAGTCAAAACTTTTTTCTCAGCATGTTTCTGGTTTAGCAACGAATTAGAATTATTGTGTCATAAAGGGTGTGAAAATGCAATTTTTAAGAGAAAATATTTTCTTAATTTTTCTCCTTCCTAATTTCTCTGACGTTTTAAAGGTATTTGCAAATTTCAGTGTCTTATATACAGCTCTGGCAGCTGACTGAAGCAGGTACTGTTCCCTGAAGTCTCCATTTCTGTCCCCAGTTAAATAAGCAAATTTAATTTGGCAAAAACTCAGCCTGTACCAAACATTATAAACTCACCAGCCCTAAAGATAATTCTTCCTTCTTCAGTGTCTGCTCCATCCACATTGTCTCTAATAAATGGGCTGATGAATGAGAAGGCTCAGGCTGATGGCTGATATAGGGTCAGGAAAACTCTGCAGATTGACACCCTTGGAATATCTTGTCCTGGGTTTACTGCAGCATCTGTAGTTTAATGTAGTATCTCTTAGAGATATGTGATATCTTCTGTCTCCTGGGGTTCCCTCAACATGGCTCTGCAGAGGATGACAAAATGCCTCTTGGGGTCCTCTCAGCACCCCAGAACCTCACAGCAGGCTGCAAGCACTGGCTGTACCTGGAGTAGGGTAGAGATGAGACTGATAGAATATAATTCAGGCTGACTGGTGGAGGAAGGCTAGGTTTTCATTCTTACAAGTGCAAGTGATAAATGGTGAATTCATGCTTATTAGCTATGCTGAATGGTTTAGAGCTGCAGCTGAAATCCTAGGAATGCAGATCCTATCAATTGATGGATTAGTCATAATCTCATACAAGCACTGTAGGACTGGGCTGTTTGAAATGCAACATTTGGGGTGGATTTCATTGCTTGTTTGGCCCGTTGTGTGTTCAGACACAACAAAGGTACCAAACACGGCCCAAGCAATGGGTTCTGGCTTTGTCCATGCTCCAAAGTCTGGTTCCTGCCTCAGGCAGGAAGGGCCTCTGTAGCTGTACAATTAGGATTATGACAATGCAGGGTGAACACTTGAGTTTGATGCTTTGATTGGTGATGTTTTGTCATCCTGCTGCTGGTGATCTTCAGACCAAGCATTTATCCATAAACCATTATACATTTACATGGGTTTTCCCTATCTTCCTGTAACCTATATTTACATCAATTCTTCTCTGTCAACAATGGCAAAGCCTTTTGAGTCTCTTTACCTTGTTTTAATACATAATTATTTCACTTACCCTTGGATAAAGCACCTGCAGCATTCTGGGAGCAGACAGATCCCCCAAGCAGCACTGATTTGTGCTGTACTATCCCCTCCTTTGTAATTAGGGTTTTCTCCCTTCCTCCTTCAACCCCCTGGCCTAACGTGTCCTCTCTGCCGCCTTCCCCAAGTCAGACAAACGTGTTCCTCAGAAGGTCAGTGTAACCTGTAGGAAATTCCTGCTGTCTCTGAGCTGGCTCATTCATCACTAGTCATAACCATTCTGGAATGTGAACTTGTAGTCTGTTATCTGGCTACTGCTAGTGATGATGCCTGGAGACGACAGCTTGGTTTTCAAAAGCTGGGTTGACCCTGAGGGGCGAGGAAAACTTGTTTTGACAGAGCAAACATGACACGGAAGCAGCACAAGTGCCAATATGTGCAGGAACAAGGTGTTATTTTCTCAAGGTGGATATTTTTTTTTCCCTAACTGGGGAAGGCACAGCAGTGTACAGGAAACAAAATATTTAGTGTTTTTTCCTTTCCCAAAAATGCAATTAAAGCACAAAGGCTATCTGGGTGTATTTTGAATGAGAGAAAAAAGAATGAAGCAGGTTCATCTGGGAAGGGAGCAAGGTGTGTCCTCCTCTCATTCACCTGTCCAACAGCTAGGTTGTGAGTTAGTGGTCCTGAGACCCCCCTGCTGTCCTGCCTTGTTCTCTCCTTTCTTTCCCCACCTTCCCTTTGGGATGTGCTCTCTCTGAATGGGGACTCACAGGGGTCTCTGGCCCAGTCCTATAAAGAGCAACAATCTCAACTCTTGACCTTGGTGCAGTCATTGTTCCTACATGTTCTGCTTCCCTCAAAGACAGGACAGAACAGATGACTGTGGATATTTTAAAATGTCAGCCTTACATTGTGGCATTAGTATAATTTAAGCCAAGCACTGCCAGCTAATTCACTTTGCTTTCTACTGGCTGAATGTCTTGCATGCCTTGTTTGTGGGGCTCAGAGTCATGTGGTTTCATGACACCCCTGATCCTGCTAAGCCACTGTTTCCAAATTGGAACAGCCATGTGCTTCTTCCATCACTTGTGCATGGCCTGGCCTGTGTCTGGGAGCTGTGACTGTCACTGGCTGTGTCAGAGAGAAGGAAATGTCTCTCCTGCTCAAGCCATGGTGTGATGTGGCTCTTTTTTGGAAAAAGAGCTTCTCCCTGGAAACCAGGACTGCCACTGAAGTAGGAAGGATGAAGCAAAGTGCTGAGGCAAAGCACTCCACGGATAAGAATAATGTTTGTGAGAGCCAGGAGTGGAATTTGCTTCTTAGTAGCCTCTCTCCTTTTTTTTTCCCAGTGACATCTGTGACAGACTGGTTTTATAGTCCCTAGTTCTGTGTGCTGCTAACACACCTGATGGAGCTATGTGGTATTTGAGAATGTAAGTCAAAAAGACGGTCTTGAGTGTTTCAGCAGCAGCTTAGGTGTCACTCTCACTTTTCAGCGTTCTGATGTTTTCATTCTTGTGATGGAGTTTCTCGCGCTGTTTTTTGTAAACATGCACGTTTTTCTAACTGTCTTTTTGTTTTTCATTCCTTCTCCTGGGAGGAGAAAGGTTTGATAGACTTTGTCATTGACCAGTGTCGTTGGAAAAGTAGTAGCTTCACCTTCCAATCAATAGTCGTTTCCAGAACCCTATATAATGAGAAAACCAAAATAAAGTTTCTCTCTTCTTTGCCTTCTCTCGGGTGTAGCTGTGTTTGTCTCTGCGTTTCGTGTTGCTCGATAGAGTGACACTTAGGTCTTACAGAAATCTGTGTTTGAAGGCAGAACCTGAAAATATTTAGTTAAGTAGACAAGAGTCCCTTTCATAGTCCCTGTAATAGTACATCATTGTACTTCAGAAGTCTGAAGATATCTTTCACAACTTCAGTGTGAAGTCGAAAAACACTTGCTGAAGACTTAACAGCACACTGTGATTGTGATAAGTTAAGATGGTTTATGTTTTGATGCTGACAACTCACTTCCTCTTTGTGCTGGAACCAGTCCTAACCTCAGAGCAGTGTTGAGGGAGAAGCAGCATCTTCCCGTGGCTGGTGGGAGAGAAGCAGTGGGAAAGTCCAGCCGTGGGCAGTCCCATGCAGGATGCTCCTCTGTGTAACTCCCACTGTCCTCCAAGGTTAATTCCACTGCACAGCTGCACTGCTTGGGGCGATAAGGATGCATTAAATAAAAAGGGATTTCCCTCCTTGGGAATCAAATTAGAGCAGTCCAGTTCAGGCCAGTTCTTTTATCTCATTCTCACCCCAACAGGAAGTTTAGACACCAGTCCCCAAAGGTCCTTTTCTGGTCAGAAACATCTGCGAGGCACTGAACTGGAGGAGTGTGGGGATAGTGCTGATATCCTGGCTGTTGGGAAGATGGACACTGCTACTCAGTGTCTTGGGAGAAAAACGAGCAGGCTGAACTTGCAAACACTGGAGATTGCTTGGAGTCATGGATTAATCCCAGGCATGAATGGGGGAGTCATTCCTGGGGAGCAGAGCTGCCAGCAGTAGCACTGTCACTGCAGCACTGTGCTCTCCAGCACGTGGGAGGCCCCCAGTCTTTGACCTCTAAGCAAAGACCTCAAAATAGGGAAGGAAAAGAAAGAGTACAGCTGAAAGAAAACATATTTGTCTTGTAAAGTTTACTGTCTGAGCATGGGTCAGACATGGTGTGTTCAAGAGAGTTCTTGAATTCCATAGAGAAAAATAAAAATAACTCCATCAGCAGATTGCAAATGCAGTATCTGTCTGTTTTCTGGGCGGGATTCTCAGCACAGAGCTAATAGAAAAATAGTAAGAACTGATAAAAATTAATGACTGTTGGTCTGTAACTCGAGTGAGAGGAGTTGGTGGTCTCAGTCCAATCCTAATTAGATCAGAGCTCACAGCATGGAAAACCAGCAGTGATCTTGCTACTGCTGTGGCTGGAGCTGGAACAGCTGATGGAGAATGAACTCCCCTGACACAGAACTGCTCCTGAAGCTGGGCTGGGGAGCTCAGCTTCCAGCATGAGGCTGTTCACATCACACAAGCAAAGCAGCTGTACAGCATAGCAGCTCTTTGTGTGTTTGTTGGCATCAAGACTTGTAAGACTTTGTTCTTTTCCCTGTATCAGACCTCTAAACCCCTCCAGGGACTGGCTGCATCCACCAAGAAATCCTATACAACTGTCTGGTAGCTGATGTAGCAGAACTTCCCTCCAGTAAGTGGCATAAAAAGTAGCACTGATGAGGTGCCTCTCTCAATTTTTTTTCTGAGTGCACTAAAACCACCTTTTAAAGTTGGTTCTGCCCAAGGTCAGTTGAATATGGCCAGTGCTATAGAAGCCTCTAATGCTTTTTGCAACAATAATGTCTTCATTGTCTATGCAGCTAAATTGCAATCAGTAGAAATCCAGATGTTTGTCTGAAGGAAGACCATGCTGGGGCATTATTTACCTTACAGCTCACACCAGAGATGCAAACAATAGCAGCATAGTTATCCTCATTTTGGCATTAATCCCATGAAAACAATGGACCAAATTCATCACTGATAAAATGCCATTGTTTTACTGGAGTCTCACAAGAAGAGACATTGCCTGGTAGAAAGATGGTGTTGCTGCTCTTCTTGGAGAGGGTGGAAAAAGATTTTGTCTCCTTTGATACCAACACAAATGGTCTAATCTCCACTGGCACACGAGAACAATTATCAGTTTTTCAAACCCAATACGTACAAAAGAAGACAATAATCATAAGGTTGCCAAGTGACATCCTTAGATCATTTCCACAGGCTTTTGTTGTCTTCTGTGTCTGGCCAGAATTCCTTTGGGCTCATTGATGTTGCTCTCTGTGCGTCCCGTCATTTATTCTGTTCGACAGCCAGCGTCAAACGCTGAGAAATCCAGCAGAGGAAGGCAGAGGTCAGACTTGTGACATCTTCTGAGCTCTGTGTGTTTGTGTAACCCAGCAGGGTTCATTTCCATCAGGGATGGAAAGAGCAGGATCGCTGCTGCTGGGAGTGAGGGTGGGAGCGTGGCTGGGAAAGGCTGTGTGGAGGCAGCTCTCTGCTCTGCCTGCAGCTCTCATTCCATACTGGTCTCACTGGTTTCCTGGGGGGTCCATTCTCTTTATGTATTGCTGTTAGAAGTTTATCTGTGAAATAAATGGGGGGAAAGGAGGAGGGAGAACCTGTAGCATCCCAGAGGGAGACACTTCCCTGTGAGCCACTCTTTGTGAGCTCTTCAGTGGTTGCAGCCATGGAGGGAAAGGAGGAAAAGCAGTGAGAACGTTTTGGGTGCGTGCTGGGAAACCAATGGAACTGCTGTGCCTTCTCTGCACGTGGAAAGATTTTAGAAGCCTGTTTCTGCTCTTCTCCCCAGACTTGTCAGCTGATGGATATTCATGGCAGAAGGACTTCAGTCTTTGCATCCAGCTGAGAAAAAAATTGTCCTTTTTCATCTTCTCATTCCCTGGTTAGTTTTCCTCAGTCTCCATTCTGCCCACAGCGCTGTCCCTTGGGAAAAGTGTAGCTAAAGTGGATTTGTTGCTGGAGGCAGCATTGTGACAGTTTCCTTATCTTGTCATGGCATTCTTGGAACTTTCTGGCCTTTTCTGTGCCTTTTAGAAGGAGACACTCTACAGGAGTTACTCATAAAGAGTTGATTAACTGAGCTAATTGTTTCCCTGATTGCCTAAGTTAAGGCCTGGTATTAACTAAGTAGTTATTACTTGCTTCTGATTTGGCAAAGAGCACTGATGTGACTCCTGATTTTCACCTTTGTTTCCATGTGCATGCTGTGACACTTCCATTTAAACACACGTGCTGGGAACAAAGATGAAACTTTCATTCATGGAAGTGTTGGGAATATGTTTGTGAATGCCTGGAGTGTGCTTTGAGAGCCAGGCATAGAAGTTATCAGGTACATTCAACATACCAAAAATCCCACAATGAGTAACTCTAAAATATAGATATTTGCTATTCCTTCTCATAGCCCTAAACAGGAGGAAACTGGAGGTTTCCCCTAAAAACAAGCATTTAAGGTGACTGAAATACTGCTCCTCTATTTATTTAGTTATTGAGCTACTTAGGGTTTGCTGTCTGCACTCCTGATCTAGTCAGGGCCCTGCACATGAGGTAATGGCTCTGTGTGAAATCAGTTCAGAGCTTGTGCGCTCTGGCAGAACCTCCCTTGCAGGCAGTAAATCAATGTCCCCAGCAGGCTGAGGACAGCTCGCTCAGATAACAGTTCTCTGCGCTCCTGGGGACCCCAGGCCCTGCCTCCATGGAGCCCGGCTGCTGAGTAAACACTCAAGGAAACGTTTTTCTTGTCCTACAGAGCTTGCAATCTCAATAGACCAGAAGCAAAGGGGGAGTCTGAAGGAAAACAGAAGCTGCAGTTGCTCAGCCAACCATGCTCACCAAGCCTGAGGTGGAGCTTGCACCCAGTGCAGTTCCTGGCCTTGTGTGAGGTTGCTCACCTACAGGCCCAGGCCGCTCCCACTGCGTGTTCCTCCACTGCAGCAGCACGGGGGAGAGCCCAGTGCAGCTCTGCTCCCAGGTCACACTAGTGATGGCCTCATAAAAGGTGGATCTGTCAGGAGAAAGACGAGAAGAGACAGTTTTGCCCTGAGCAGTAGATGACCAGGAAAGCAGGAAGTAGCTGTTCCACATCACAGAACAACTCCAGACTGCTCGTGGCAGTAGCTGGGCTGTTCTCACAGCATTTCACCTGCTCTGGAGACCTATAGCTCCTTTGTGACCGTTCTCGTTCATTCCAAAATAATTCTGAAAGCTAGAAAGGTGCTTTTTCTGGTGTAGAACCATTTCTCTGAGCACACACAGTGGTCAGAAGGCTGATTAAGACAGTGTGAGCATCTCAGCCAGTTACGCAGACGGAGCTGCTTTCCTGCAACTGGAATTAAGAATCCAGATGATGTGTTCAAGATTTATGGTTTCCACTGGGATTTGTGCTGCTGACATTTGTTCTGCTTCACACAACGTATTCCATCCCATAATGAACTCTGTCAGGAGAAGAGAAAATAAAGCCATTGTCTCCTGCAAAACTCTGCCTGTGAAGTCACCCTTCAGTGCCAGGCATGAATATATGAATGTTCCAGAGTGTGAGATGTAGCTGGGAGCTGCTGAGGTTGGTTTTGGGGAAAGGAGAAGGCCTTAGGGTGTGTCAATAAGGGAAGGAGATAAAGGAGCTAGAGGTTACTCACAAAAACAGGTTTTGGCCTGTAGCTGAAGGAAGATTGTGAACAGATGGTTTTTTTCCAGATTTCTTGACCCCTGGATTCTCTTCTGCAGCCATGTTATTCAGAGAGTGATTCTGTGAGGTCAGAGATTGATTCCAGGTTTTTGTCTTTCTTTGAATACTTAAATTGGCACCAAAATGGGCAGAGGACTGTGTTCACCCTCATGATCACAGAGCATCAACGTGGGCTTTGGTCTTGACGTCCTGCTCCTCACAGTGGCATAGGCACAATGTCACCCCTGTGATAGGACATGAGGAACTGGAGTGAAGCTACTTCAAGGAAAGCTCAGATTGGGCAGTAGGGAAAGGTCCTTTACCCAGGGGCTGATCAGGCACTGGAACAGGTTTCTGAGAGAAGTGGTCACAGCACCAAGCCTCAAGGAGCATCTGGGCAACACTCTGAGCCAGGTTTAGCTTTAGGTGGTCCTGCGAGGAGCAAGGAGCTGGACTTGGTGATGCTTACGGGTCTCTTCCAATTTGAGATACTCTGTGATCCCTGAGTCACTGGGATTGTGTGGTAAATGGAGTGAGGGAGGGAGAGATGCTTCCTGCTGCACAGTGCTCTCCAACAGAGGCATGGAATTTCACCTGCAGAGCATGGGCACTTAGAAATGCATTGTCCTAAGTAGAGCTGAGGGAACTTGGAGATTGGAAACATTAAAATACCACAGCGAAGGTTGCTCTTGCAGTATTTATGATCAGAGTGAAAGCAGAATGTACCAGAAAGCTTCTGTTGGTGTCTCTTAACTCTTCTCAGGAGGTTTCCCATCCTTCATCCTCGAGAGCCTGGGAGAATTTGGATAGACTTCAACTACACACCCAAACTTTGTGTGATTATCTGTACTGAACATCTGACCCCTTTTGAAATTTGGGCATCTTTGGGCAAATGGAATCTAGCAGAGATAAAATCAGGCTTTATTTTTCATGCCTGAACTTCAAAAGTGCCTGTTTTGGTTAATGAAGCTGTGGCATGCCCGTGGGGGTTGTGTGCCTCTGGGGTCTCTGAGCAGGGCCAAATCTTTTGCTGAGAGTGGTGCTCCTTGCCAATGTGCTGCCCACTGATTTTCACAGCTTCATCACTAAACAACTCTGTTTTCTATTCAGATAGAAATGTTCTCCTTGTTTTTATTTCCTGGATATCTTATGGGAGTGAATTTTAGCCCACAGTGGTGTTTGCTAACTACTGATTCAGACCCTCTTTTCAGTTGCTGGTCCATTTGTGTTTGTGTTGTGAGGTTTACTATCTCTCACAAGAAAAACAGTTCCTCAGCTGCTGTTAAATATTGTCATTCCAAAGGCCTCAATGAAGCTATGAAATCAGGATGATTTCTGATTTCTAGCTGAGAATTTAGATTCTCAGTGTTTGTTTTTTTTTAATTCCTTAATTTAAATTAAGTGAAACAGTTAAAATAGAGTGTTAAATGAGCATTAGTGAGTAGTGAGGAATCACTTTTATGAGTCTTTCTCATTCTTTGTCTGTTATACCAGAGGTAAAACAGAGCTAAAATTTTCTGGATGTGCTTATAAATCATCACAGTACTTGCAAAATGTCTTTGCTTCTTGAATTACACCAAAGCAAACTCGCTGAGACTGATAGGCCTTTGACCTGCAAGTTGCATAGGTGTTTATGTCACAGTCAAGTGGAGGTGAAATTGGACCTTCTTGATCTGGCAACATTTTTGTCTCCACTTTAAACTGATTTTGTTGTAAGGAAATGACCAGACAAGGTATTGTCCATTATCTGGGATTCAGTGAGCCCTGACTCTGCCCATGTCTCCTTCTGCAGTCCCAAACCCTCTGTACTCCAAGAGAAGCTGTGCACATGTGGGGAAAAGGGACCGCTGTGTGAGGGGCAGTGTTTTGTGCTTGCTTACACCCCTCTACCTCCCCTGAACCCCATGGAGCTGCTCTGGAGTGCAGAGGGCTGAGAGCAGCATCCTTCCTGCACTGCATAAACACATTGGGGATGGGACACGTGGCAGAGGAGAGGAGAGAAAATGGCCTAGACTGACAGACAGACAGACAGGGCTCCATAGACAGCCAGACAACAATTATAAATAGCACCCTTTTGAGCTCTGTTTGATGTGTTGCCCAAGGCCAGGTGGAAAATCTTTCCGTTGCTGCCTCTTCAACTAATCGCTTTCCCCTCATTTTTCAATAAAGATTCCAAGTTTGGTCACTTCTTTGGCACATTTGTTTCCCATTAGAATACTTTGTGCTATTTCACTGTGTTATGCTAGATAATTGCTCTAATAACAAACCAAGGGAAAGCTTTTGAACATTTTAGGAAGTAATTTTTCCCTTATGAAAATTCAGCGAACACTGACAGAGATCTGGGGAATAGCGAAGGAAAGGCAGAGAGAGAGAAAGGGGGAAAGGAGTGTATTGACTTTTATTGATGGTGTTTCTGCACTTACATGTAAACCACATGCCAAAAATTTAATTGCAGTCCAACTGAATATTTATATAGCACTTTATCACTTTCAAAGCTTTTTAGTGAGTATTGTTCAAGCGAACCTCACGGTATCCTGTGATTAGGGACACAAGGTTATTGTGTTCTGCTGCTGCTGGAGAAGTGAGACAATGTCCTTTTTGACTGGCAAAACGGTTGCAAAGCAAAGATAGGAATTGAAGAGGTCCTCACTCTGCTAAACTTCCCCACTTCCCATATATCAAGGGCATGATTGCTTCAAGTGCCCCAGTAATTGTCCAACTCGGCTTCCGCTCACGGCAGAGTGAGTTTTAGCAGAGTAGTGCACAAGAAAACAATTAGAACATGTTTAGTACTTTCAATAAACTCCCCCTCTGTGTTTGCATACTGCCAAGATGCCTTTCAGAATTTAGTGTGGTCAAGGGGATAGGGAGATAAATAATACAAACGAAGGAAAGGAGGCTTCGGGCTGATTTACTGAACCCTCTTAGCTAAATTCTTTCCACTCAGACTCTGCTAGAGGTGGAGCTTTTGCTCTGCAATGCCTGTTCATTTCCCATCTTATGGGATGGGAAATGAACAGGCATTGCAAAAAGCTCCAAGTGCACTCGGGACTTAAAGTTTCTGGGATGGATGTGTCTGAGGTCAGAGACAGATGTTGATGAGGGTGCAGGACACACAAGGTGTGTCCCCACCTGCCATTAGGCCTTGACTGGGTTTGTACTTTTCCATCGTTTGAAGCTTCAGTCACAAAGGTGGAAGGATGGCACTTCCCTCCTTTGCAGAGTGTTTTTAAATCTAGTCTTGAAAAACACATAAGAGCTGGGTTCATATCTGTAGGTTCCTCCCAGAACTAACCTCTGCTCTTGTCTTCAAGCAGGATTTTCACTTATTTATTGTCTTCCTTTTTTCAAAGCATCCAGATATTTGTGAAGAGGGGGAAGGAAATAAGGAAATAAGAAAATAATCTTCTGCTAAATTTCACTTATTTGACCTCTGGATTTGGTGCAGATGGCCCAGCTCTGATAGCTCCCCTGCTGTGATTCCATGGCCTAGATTTTGGATTTCCCTGTGAGCCATGGTGTCATCCTTCCACTGAGCCAGTCCTGCTGAATCCCAAACATTAGCACAGCAATTGCTCCTGCTGGTCATCCCCCCTGCCTTCCCCAGGGCCTTGTTGGTGCCTGGTTTTGGTTTCTCTCTCTGTTGGCATTGAGTTCTCCTCAGCACAGCAGCTGCTGGGTTACACTCCCTTGATCCTGGTCTGTGAGAAGATGGAGAGGCAGTAAAAGTCATGTGTCTCTCCCCTTTTTTCCTTCTCCTTTCTGGGAAGCTGTTTGGACGTTGCAGGATCCATGGCAAGAGATGCTGAATCCATGGGTAAAAGGGGCACTGCAGCTTTCAGCCGCTTCTCTTCTGCAAATTTCCGAGCAGCTGACAATCCTTTGATGACAGCCCCAGGGAGTTAATGAACTAAAAGGGCTGTGGGTTATCTGTTCCCAGAGATTGGGGAGCATGAATTAAATGGTCTTTTGGAAGATGGGAAATAATTATTCTTCTGCTTCAAAGCCATGTCCAATTGAATGATGTCGCCAGCCCGAATCAGCAATCACAATCTCTGATGAAGACCCATTAAACAGATTGGGCTGAGTAATGCACAGGAAAAAATGTCAGGAGCATCTTTAATTCTGAGTCTCTCAACCCTACAATTGTATTTTTTCTTTTCTTTTCTTTTTTTCTTTTCTTTTTCTTTTTTTTTTTTTTTTAAGAAACTCTTTAAGTGCCTTGAGCTTTTCTACCTCAGCACTTCCAAGCTGGAAATAGCTAGGAATGCATTTCTGCACCATCCCTGATAGAAAGGCGAGGACATGAGCAGCCAAGTTTCCTGGGGTATTGTCTGGGATATCTGAAGGGTATTGTTTAGGATATGTGAAGGAAAGAAACCTTTTGGGAGAAGGCTTGGGCAAGACCAGTTGGCAGGCCCTCCTCTGGGACATTGTTCTCTAGGTCACTTCCTTCTGGCAGGGGATGGGAAGGAGGGGGCTTCCCCAGGGCCAACACTTTCAAACACTTTAGGAGGGAGAGTGTTGAGTGATCCTTACTGAAAGAAAGACACATTCTTCTGTACTTTAGCTATTGCAAAAGTGACATAATGAAGTCAAACATTAGGGCATGATCATTAGGGGAATTCATTAGGAACGCTTGGCTGTACAGTGAAGTCAGTTGGAAGTTATGAACTATAACTCCTTAGTGTTATTGGAGAGAGGAAAATCTTATTGCAGTGGTTTGCTTTTTCACCATATGAGCTGCAACTTGAGGGATGTTGCAGCAAAGGTAAACTTTGCCATTTGGTGCATGTGCCAGAGAAGCAAGTCCTTAGGTTGGGCTGCAGGTGAACTGACTGGATGAAGTCCAGCATCTTTTCCAGAGGACAGTAAGTTACAGAAGTAATAAAAGGAGACTGAGAAAAGCCCTTATTCTGGAATAAAGGAGCTGTCACTGGAGTCTGCCTGGTTCCCTAGTGTGGCCCTTACTACTTGTATTATCTGCCTCCCCATTATACCTCATCTTAATCCCTCACAGATCTAATCTGTTACATCACAATATTCCCAAAACAAATCTGGGAAGAGGCAATGGCACATGTGTTTTGCAGAGATGGAGCAAAACCCCAAATGTTTTAGGGCTGTACTAAACAGTAGCCCTGGCCTGTTTCTGAGGATGTAGCTCTGGGGCTGTGTGAGGATGCTGAGAAGGAGCTGTAGCCCCGACTGGAGCATCATCACTCCAAGGCCCTCACACCTGGTTGGGTTTCAGCTGCCCAGCTTTGCTCAACAGCCTGTCGTGCCTCATCTGGACCAACCTCACTGGCAACAGTGAAAAGACATTCCTGAGGCAATTTACCTTAAAGGAGACATCCAAAACAGGTCAGATGGTCTGGAAATGCCAGTTTCTTTCCATTTATGATCAAATGGAATTAAGTTTATTGTCTCACCTGTAGTGATCCAACAGCAATGGAATATACTTAACCTCTAATCTCAGAGGTCAGCCTCATTTTCCTTCCCTTCTCACAGACACCCCCAGATTTCCAACTGTCACAGATGTAAAGTATGGCCTAAGTGGTATTTGCCTGATTGTGCAGCCTGTCTGAAACACAAACTTCAACCAATGCAAACCATGGCCCTCCCACTGGAGACAACAGAGATGTGTATATGGCAGGACCATGGAGGCTCTCCCTGGAACTTGGCTTGGCTTCGCTTCAGCCCAGGGGCAGTGAGGGAGTCTCCACATACACTGGCCAAACACCATGTCCTTAGTGCCAGTAGTGGATTGTCCACATAAAACCTGGGGGAATGTCATTGGAGCAAAAATGCGTAGGAGTTGAGCTCAGGAGGATTCACTCAGGTCTGGAATCCTGTTATGGGTAAATTGCACACTGTGAACACCACAGTGCTCTCTGTCCTGGCTGTTGAGGAATTATGGTTTGAGGTCCACTAGCCAAGATGTATTTATTGAAGAACCAAAACCCACTGACACCCCACACATCCATGGGTCAACCCTTCAGATGTCCCACTCAGTGCACTCAGAGGCACTGCAGGTGGGCTCAGCAGCTGATGCAAGGAAGGGCTTCACAGAAACAGAAACAGAAATGTTTGTAACCTCTGAAAAATACCCTGGGAGAGCACAGAAACCATCTGGGGACTTTGAGCCTGCTTTGGCTGCTCTGGTGCTGGTGACTGATAGGGATCAGAGCCCGTTGTCCTCTCTGGGGTGTGATGTGTGTGGGGGAGTCCTGTGTCCACCCGGATGTGGGCACGTTCCGGCTCCAGAGCAAACAATGCCTGCTTGTTTTGCCCAGCAGGTTAAAACGCTGCTTTGGAGGCTGTGTCATGGTGTTGGAATGTGATTCGGTGTGAAAGACTCGGCCGTGTTTTACAGGGCTGCCGTGCAGGGCCCTGCTCGGGGATGGGAGGGGAAGGCTGCAGGGCACATATTCCATGTGCAGGAACACTCTTCTTTCAGCCTTTCTGTGTGTGGAGGGTTTGTTTTCTAAAGGTCTTCAGCATTTTTTAATCTCTGGTGGGGTTTATCCACTCTTCTCTACTTTGCCCTTTGACATGCACGAGCTGAAAATTAGATCTGTAGTTAGCTGAGAAGTTACCTGTGCCAGAAAAAGGTAACTTTCCATGACCTCCATTGAGTATGATGCTCCTGGGAATACCCCCTGAGATTGGTCTGGCTGTAATAATCAGAAAAAAACCAGGGAAAAAAAATTTCTTGTAGAAACATCTTTTGCCAGCAGTTAAATCCAAAGGAACCTCTTCTACCTCTGAAAACTGAAATGACAATTCTTGCTTGTCCTGATACCAGGTCTTCCCTAGACACTGGCACAGTTGGGTACAGAACACGAGCTGAACTGTGGCCTCCCCCGAAATGACTTCATAGGGTTTGAGAAATAAAGGAGACAGGGACACTGAGGAATGACTGCTGTGTTCTGCTCTGGTGGGTTGGGCAGGATTTGGTCTCATGGCCTTCCTGCAAAAAGGAACAGTTGAGGGTTTGGACCAATTTGCCCACCAGTCATCCTGGCCAGCCCTGTGTAGCTGGGTAAAATTCACTGGGGTTAATGGGATGCATTCCTCAGTGTGGTTGGATGGGAAATTTGGAGATGCTGGAAAACTGCCTTGTGCCAAGCTGGAGTGAAAAATCTTGAAAAATGTCATGTGCTGACAGGCTAAGAGGAAAAAATGTTAAGTTTCGCTCTGTTGAAATGTTTTGTTTTGTCATCTCTATGTAAAGCTGAGAAAAAGGGGAAGAATCAAAATGAAACATTTCAAAATTTAATTAAACTGCACAAAAAGCTCATTTGAACAGAAAGCAAATGTTCAGTGACTGTTCAAGCAGCATGTTTTGCTTATTCGGAATTTTTTTTCCAACATTTTTTTTTCTTTTTTTCCCCTTGTGTCTGTAAATTTAGTGACACCAAACCACTCCTACAAAAAAGGTTTTGGTTTGGATGAATCTAAGTTTTTCAACAGTAACATATTTTGTGAGAAAATTCCCTGCTGCTTCTGCTCATCAATAAAGTTGATGAGTTTAACCAGTCTCATGGCTGGCTAGGGAAAAAAAGATCCCCCATTTAGTGAAGTGGATAAATAACTTGGCACAAAGTCCTTCTCTGTTGACTCAGTTTACTTTGTGGACCCGGGCACGATTGTTATAATAAATTAAAGCACGAACATTCCCATTTGTCACTTCACCGCTTCCTTTTGCTGCCTTCCAACATGTGGTAAAACCATTAGTATTAACAGAGAGAAAAGAGCAGAGAGGGGCAAAGAATAGTGCTGGAATTATGGGGACACAGGAGAGGATTTGCAGGGTGCAGTAGAGGCATTGCTGAAGCAGCTCCAGTTGTGCATCTATGGGGCATAGTCTTATCAAAGTCATTGGGGTTTGTCATCTCCCTCTGCAGATATAAAGGAGATTGTGGTTCTTCTGGGGCTCACTATCAACACCTTCCACGTGCTTAGTGTGGCCCCAAATCAAAGGGCAGGGGAAGACTTCTCTTGGTCATGCCATGTCCCAGGATTTCAGTGAGCTGTGTCCTGCACTCTCTAGTGTTCCTCGCTGTCTCCTCAGCTCTGCACAGCTTCTCCTCGTTTTCCTGTGCCATCCTCTGTGGGAATTTCCTAAAGCTAGAGGAGGATGTGTTCAGATCAGGCTCCTTGTTGACAAGGTGTGAACAGATTAATGGCCATCCCATCCCACCTGGCCTACTGGGCTTTCCGGGGAATCCCGCTCTGAACGGGAGCCTGCAGGAACAGAGGGTTCCAGCCCTAAAGAGGAGCAGAGGTCACATTCACAAAGGGAGAAGGGTGGAGGGGTGGATGTTTATGTGTGCTGGGAAGCTCAGAAGAATGTGAGTCTGGGATTTGAAAGCATCCCACTCCTGAATTATGATTATTTATTGTCATTATAGTGCCTAAAGGCCCAGCCTCATTGTGCTGAAGAGTCTGCAGACACAAAATGAAGGCACAGCCCCTGCCTTGAAGGTGAGTGAGGAAAACCTCCCTAAAGGGGGCTGGGAACAGGTGTGGCACATATCCATCAGCCTGATGAAGCTGTTTATGGGTGTGTGTAAGTGTGGGCAAGTGTATGAGAAACAGCAGGAGAAGAAGAAAGTTGGATGTCAGTTTTCACCTCTCTGGCTCCCCTTCTAAAGTGAAGAAGGGGCTTCAATTTTTTTGTATTAATTATTTTTATTCTCACCTTTCTTCTCCGGTAGTGATTATCCACAGGTAAGATAAGAATTAACAGAGCATTTTTAGTGGTTTTGCTAAAGATCTGGACGCTGAAAGACGTGACTCAATAATTTATTCGCTATCTTTATGCAAGTCACTTCTACTTAGACTTTTCTGAAAGGTAATTCAGTACCTAGACCCCAAAATCGCTCTTTAAAAATATAGTGCCTTTGATCTTTTAGTGCTTCTGTTTTACTTAGCCTGTGTGGATAGGAAAGCAAAGGAATAAAGAAAGAAGTTTTTGCATGAGCAGCAGGTTTAATGAAGCCTGGTGTCCCCATGGACTTGTATCTTGTGTCTTACAACCCAGCCAGCTCATGACATTCCTGTCCTTGCTGTGTCCCCAGCACCCAGGACAAGGCATGGAATGTGTTATTTGGAACTTTTGGATCCTGCTGCTGCTCCTGCCAGGGAAACTGCTGAGTTTTCAATGCCTCTCCTTCATTTGGAAACTCATTTGAAACCTCTGCCCCTCGATCAGGTTTGTCCAAGACTGGACTGTGGGCCCCAAAGTTGTGAGATCAGCATCACACAGAAAGTGGGATTTTTAGGGGGAGTTGGATTTGCATAGGGATTCATTTCTCTCCTGGAAACCTGAGGATAAAAATTGGAAGATATTGAAGAATGCTGTGCTTGTTATGGGTTAATGAAATAATGAAGCTCATAAAAGAGGGAACAGAGTATTTTGCACCTTGGTGGGACATGGTGGTTCTTGAGTACTTCAGAGAGAAAAGGAAGCAGGAGAGAAATGTATAAATTTTTTTCTTTTAGTTCTTAGAACAATCACCAACAAGAAGAAACTTGGCTATTCTTAGTTACATCTCAGGGCTCTGCATAATCTTTCCTTCTGAATTATGGAATATGATAGCTTTTATTAAATCCATTACAATTACAGCCTCTCTGCTCCACAGATTTAGAATATGGAATAACTAGGGTGCATAATTTCAAATAAATATTTAAGATTTTGGTGTGTGATACAGTTTTAGACTCTTAGGAGACTGAATTATATTTGGATAGGGCTGTTTTCTTCTAATTCACACAAACTTTCCTATCCAGCTACTTTACAGTGCTGGATACTATTAAAAAAAGATCTTCATTTTGGGGAAAAGATCAGGGCTGGTGCTGTTTTGCTCAATATTTTTTCTGTGGTGGTGATTTGGGTCTTCTATAAAGTAGCTGGACAAGAAAAGTCATAAGCTTTTTTTTTTGAAAGTTTGGACTAATGTTAGGATGAGCATGCAACTGGAAAACTTCCTAATAAAAAGTTTGTCAAAAAATTAGTAAGTACAACATTCAGACAAGGTGATATAATTGCAGAATTGGGATTGTGCCTCTTTGCAGGGAGCCCAGGAGTAACAGGGGAACAGGAAATCTGAACGTGGCTCTTGCTCTGGATCTCCAGCAAGTGGCTGGTGGTGGGACCTCCCTCCCTGCTCTGCAGTGCCTTGGCTTTGTGGTGGTTGCTTCCCAAACCCCGCTAGTGGTAGGAACGCCTGATCTCACAGCAGGAAGGACAAGGACAGTCAGAAGCTCCCAGAAGAGGCCAGCAGGGACAGCTCACCTTGCAGGTGTCCAGGCATGTGGCAGAGGAGCTCCTGAAGAGCCGCAACCTCATCACCTCTTTGAGGAGCAAGGGCGGCAATTTCTGAGCGTGAGGCCAAGAGGGAAAACCCCCTGTGGATGACTCTGTACTCCTCCTTTGTCTTCCCCACACCTGCTCCCTCTTCTCTTCCGCTCTCCCCACCCACCCTCCAAGAAGATGCTCTGGGTGTTGGCTTTGCTCCACTGCCAGTGCTCTGCGGAGACGTGTTAATTATGACTGGCAGCTTTTAAAAGCCCTGTTTCAACACCTTGCTGTCACCACACCTCATACTTCAGCAGCTTAGCACATGTTCCAAGGTGTTTAAAGAGCTTCCCGTGAAGCCCTTTTCCAGGCACCAACCTCTTGCCAGGAGCAGTAGCGCTCCTGACCGCACTTTTCTGGCTGCGACCTTGTTGGTGTTTGCCTAAGACATGTAAATGAGCAGCGCGGTCGTTAGTGAGAGAAATGTGTAATGTTTTCCATTGTGTGGCAGGCTTAGAGCTGACAAGAGCCCAGCTCGTGTTCCAAAGTCTAAAGCAGTTGGCAGGTTTCTCAGTACCAGTTTTTTATGCCCCCGAGTGGGTCATGGAGCGGAAAAGGGGGTGGAGAGGGAAGGAGAGGGAGGAATGTGTGTGGATGTGTGGTGGGGGGAGAGTTAGCAGGAGAGAAGGGCCATTTGCAAGCCACCAGCTCCGAATGTCACTCGCTGGGCCTTGTGGTGGTGCTGAAGGGCCCGTTGGAGCGTTTGATTGACTCCAGGCTTGATGCTGCTTGCCACTTACCAGCACTTGTCTTTGCTCATTAGCAGGGGGATTGTGGGCAAATATTTAGATATTCAAGAGAGGAAATGTTAATCTTTGCAGTGTTCACTGAATATTTAAATGAGGCAGCAGGCAGTTCTGCTCTGTGTTTGACCTAGACTTCTAGTGCTGAGGAAATTCTTCGGTTTTGGGATGAATTTAATCCTGCACCTCCCTGCTCTTGGGGTTAGGATCGTGGGGTAGAGTCCAGACCCCCTGAGAAAAGGCAGCACAGTCGGTTTGCACAAGCCCAGCTAAATGTAAATGGCCCAGGAGCCTTGATCTGGCCAGTTTTAGGCACAGAGAAGTGCAGCCCCCATGGAGTCAGAGGGACATTGGCTTGTTGCAGACACTCTGCTCTAGGGATGAGATGGCCTTGCACTGGAGGTTGAAGGTAACAGTAACTGGTGGACTGGGCTCTTGGGGTGCTCTGTGTGGTAGAAAATGAGGACAATAAGGACATTTCCTTGGGGTTTGGACAGGCAGCTCTCCCAAATAACAGTGTTAATTAGGAACTACAGGTATTTGGAGGTAAGCATGGCATTAGACCACCTGTGTCATTGGTGTGTGGATTCAGGTGGGTTCATCTGCACTGACACACCTGAAGCAGGTAATTAAAGTCTCTTGCACCACATTAATATCCAGAACTTTTCTCTGTATTTGCTCTAAATTGGCTTAATTTCAGTTTTCTTTCTTTATTTTTTCATTGCTACCTTCCAGCATTATTTTAGACAACAAACATGGAGGCAGCAAAATCTCATTGCAGAATGTTGCAGCGTTATAGGAGATGAATGTTGAAGTATCAGTTCCTGATATCAGCACTTGAATCTTGATTATTTCATATCACAATCAGATCAGGGATTTTCTGAGTAGGATGTACATCCTTTGGGATATTTAACATCTACTGTAGTTCCTTAGAGAAAACTCTAGACTAGGAGTTATGAGAATTATATTATTGTATAGGGTTAAAAGAAATATATATCCATATGCAACTTAGTAGAAGAAAGGCCGAGAGGATTAAATCTGGCAGCTGCTTATTTAATTGAATCTTTAAAGGAATATAACCTAAAATGAACGTGATATCACCTTTAACAGGAGTAGGTGAGTTCAGAACCTGCCAAGTGCTGAGCATCTACCCTGACCTGGCTGTATTTCTGTGTTTCACAGCCTCTATATTTAAGGCAATTCAGTTAACCTGGAATTATTTTCATTGAATTTTATTCAGTTACAGCAAAATTATCAAGGAAATTATTTACTTATTCCTAAATACAGTCACTGGCTACATCCTGACAGGATGAAGCGAAAAACATTTATATGGATTTTATTATTGATGGAGTTCCTAAACCCAGTTTATGTTTTCTGACTCTCTTATTCCAGTAGCTGCTAGTCAATTAAATATTTCTCCAGTAAATCTGAGGCTTAGAGAATCACTTGGGATTTGTAGAACTCCTTTTAGTGGGAATTAAAAGCCAGTTACTGTAGGTTTAGGCACATCTGACAGTTCAGCCCCTCTGTTCACAGCTTCCTACCTGGGATCTCTTCCTGTTTTTTCCTTGGGCATTTTTTCTTTTTGTCTTTATTAGTCTTTTTCTTTCTGTCATAGCATTGCTCTGGGGAGGACAGCCAGTCCTTGTTCCACTCTTCATTTGACCTTCACTTGAGGCAGGGGGTCAGGATTGCAAGGCATGGTTTTATTCCACATGGGCCGGTTATCCCCTGGGAATGAGAGGCAGCAGAGATCTCACTGCAGCCAGCAGCCAGCAGTGATTTTAGTCACAGCCAAGCTTTTCATCACACCCCTGCACCCAGCCTGGCAGGCTGGTGGTGATAGGTGGAGACGCCACGTTTCTCCCATCTGCTTTCACTGTTATGGCTTTTTTAGGTTGGCAGAGCTGTTCCACGTGCTCAGGAAATGGCTGTGCGTGTTGGATTTCTGCAGTGCCCTCTCTGAGCTGCTTTCATTGTCAGGCTTGTGCGTTGCTGCTGCTCCTGACTCAGGCTGGCACGGTGCTCTGAGAGCCCTGGCTCGTGGCTCTGTGCAGATATAGGGCACTCGCTGCTCCAGGGGGTGACAGAGCTGGGCGAGAGCAGCCCGGCCCTGCTGTGCCTGCAGTGTCAGCTGCACTCCGAGCATCACAGCCAGCCACCAGAGCTCCTGGGACTGCTGCTTCCACCGATACACTCACAGCCTTCCCTCCTCCTCCCGCTGCTCCGCCTGCAGCCGGCAGCACTGCAATGCTGGGACCCGGGGGCAACAGGAAAATAACCCTGGAAGGGTCCAGCACCAAACAAATTCCCACCAGTGGAGTGCAGCTCCTGCACAGAAGCATCTTCACCTTTGCACTGCGTGAGGGTTGTTCTCCAGTTGCTGGGACACCTTCACTAGATCAGGCATTTGAATTTAATCATTGTAGGCTTTTTTACATTCTTCCCTCCTGTTTAAGATCTGTGTCTCAGCTGCTAGTGCCAGACTGAAAATCTTAATTCAGAAAGCAGCTGAGACTCTGCACAGTCACAGAAAGTTTAATCTCTGTCACTTCTTGAATTCTACCTTTGATGATTCAAATATAAAATTAATTCCCTAATATTTTTTGGAAGCTGGTGTGAAACAGATCTAACTTTTTCACTTCCTGCTATCTAGGGAAGTTTGTCTGATAAAACATTGTCACCAGGCTGAGACAGTCGGTGCTGTTCAGCTTGGAGAAGGTTGTGTGGAGGTCTCACAGCACCTTCCAGGATCTGAAGGGGCTACAGGGAGGCCTGAGAGGGACTGTTCCTCAGGAATTGTAGTGACAGGACAAGGGGGAATGGCTTCAAAGTGAAAAAGAGGAAATTTAGGTCAGATATTAAGAAGAAATGATTCCCTGTGAGGGCGGGGAGCCCCTGGCACAGGGTGCCCAGAGAAGCTGTGGCTGTCCCTGGATCCCTGGCAGTGTCCAAGGCCAGGCTGGACAGGGCTTGGAGCACCCTGGGATAGTGGAAGGTGTCCCTGCCATGGCAGGGGGTGGGATGAGGTGGCTTTAAGGTCCCTTCCAACCCAAACCATTCTGTGGTTCTGTGATTGGTTTGGACAGGCAGTAACATGCTAGGACAGATTCAATGTTGGCTTGAAGACCCATTTACAGAGGCAGGATGGATTCTGTGCTGCTGGAACTATTCTTCTTTCCAAAGGAATTTACATTCCCTTTAACCCTCACTGCTGACTTCCCAACAGGAATTATTGCATGGACTTCCACATAGCAGTGAATATCAGTCCATGTGGAGACACCCTCCTGTCCCCAGGAGTGTTCCTCTCCTGTTTTTTCCCTACATTATGTTTTTGTCGTCTCATTGATTTTGGACTTTGCTGTTGTTGGTTTGGTTTTGTTATTTTACAAAAAAAAAAAAGTAATAATAAAAAAATTGAACCTTCCCTTCACCCCCAACCAAACTCAGAAGCCAGAAACAAAGCAGGCAGTTTGTGATCCTTGATTGCATGTGGCAGGAAGAAAATATTGAATTGAGTTTCCAGTGTGAGCCATTGTGAACTTGAAAGGGACGTCGTCAAGTAATTTGATTTTCCCACAAAACGTTGCAACCTTCCGAAGAGAGGAAAATGTCTTTTTGGTGTGGTGTATGCCAGGCTCCAGGAAGGAAAATGCTGCTGAGGCAGTGCCAGCTGGCTGTGATCCCAACCTCCATTCCCAAAGCCCAGGCCATGGCATCAGCAAGGCTGGCATGGCAGTGCAAACAAAAGAGACTCGGTGTCTTGACTGCAGGCTCGCTTTGGAACAGCTCCCACCTGAGGGAGGGGATGGCAGACGAGGAGCTGGCTGAAAAAAATATTGTCCCAAGTAAAAACCATTGAAAAAGAAAAGGCCAGGGAAGCAAGTTGTTGACAAAATGTGGGGTTCTTGGAAATCCAAGATTCTGGGGAGCAGTCAGTCTCAGTGAGAGATTTCAGCAGGAAAAGTCTAAATCCTTCATTTTTACAAGTAGCAGAATGGTAAATGTTGGCAGTGTTGAAACATATTGATAATAATTCTATTTCAGGTTTTTTATGGGATGATAAATTTCTAATTCTAAGATGGAAATGTTCCATTTGTTTGTATTGTATGTATTATTATGTCAATATTAAATCCAGTAAAAAAAAATGTTGATATCAAAATGAAACCTTTGGGCTCTACTGGACAAGCTGTCATTCCCTCAGAGTTGCTGGATTTGGGTAATTCTCAGTTTTCAGTTTCAGGTTCTGGTTCAGTGCAGTTAAGGAGTTTATTTCTTTGATTATGAAGATTCCTATGGAAACTGCTTCCAGACCAGTTTAACCAAAGTTTGCTTTGGAAGCATTTTAACTGTGGAGACACAATTTTATCTTTCCATGTATTTTAGAACAAGAAGAGGACCTAGATAAAATACATATAAAACACTTGGGTTGTAGTGTGAGGGTCACATTACCTGGGATACAGCCCCATCCACCCTCTGTGGAAGGAAACAACTTTGTGGGAGGGAAATGCTCCCATTTTGTCTGGAATACTTATTAGGAATGCATAGGAAGGATGAAACATGTCCCAGAATTCCTTGAGGTTCTCAGGAGCAGGAGGTACATCAAGGAGTTAAAGGTATATTTTGAATCACTGGAGAAGGAACGGAGACAGACAAAGAGAACAGGAAAATTCCAGAGCAGCTCAATATTCCTTTACTCCATCTTTCTTCTTTTGCAGTGGTTCCTGGTGCAACCTTTTCAGGTAATAAAGGTGAGGCACTTGGGTGCCAAGAAGTGGGAGTATGGATGGATTACATGGATCACATCCAAGAGCTATGGAGAAATAAAAGGTCCAAGGTATGACTTAAACAAGCACCCTCTGTGAGGCTTACTAGTGGTTTACCAGAGACAGTTTTTTCTAGCTCTTCAAGTCATAATCAAAATTGTAATTTCTAAAAGTTTTTATTTGGGTTTCTTGGGTTTTTTTTCATTTTTGGCAAACTTTTTGCAGGCAAGAGAAGGCAGGACTGGGCCAGACAGGATTGTACAGTTGAGTGCTGTGTGTTGTCTTGGAAATTACTGACTCCTGGGCTATATTTCAGTACTTGGTAACTAAAAATGGCTTTGTGGTCAGAAAGCCATTGATATTTGCTTCAGAGGTAGTAGGTATTGGCAGATGCCCAATAAAAGGCAGAACAATTATATTATCTGTCAAGAAGACAGGATGGTGGGGTTTAGGACTGCTGCCTTGTTTTATGATGTAGATGCCCACATCTGTTAATTCTATTCTTAATTACCTGTATCAGTCTGGGTTTGTTGCTTTTGTTTGGTGCTGTGTTTTATCTGCAATTGCCTATTTACTTTTCTTTTTTTGGAAAGCAAAAGATGTAAGAGCAGCTCTTGGAGTCAGTCTTTATTGACTGCCAGTGCAGTTCCTGGTGACCCTGACCCACATCAAGAGATTGTACCCAGGCAATAGTGTGTCACAAGAACCCTTGTGTGGACCTGCTGATCACTCCAACATCCCACAGCAGCTTCCTTTGCTTCCAGGGGAGCTGAACAGGGAGGAGGAACCAACAGGCCTTTTCTACTCCCTTTGCTCTCTGCTCTGTTCTCAGGCCATCCAGATCTGTTTGTGAAATAGATCCTGGTGTTTCATTCCTGCTGGGCTTTTGTTTAGGGTCAGGTGTGCTCTAAGACCCCTGCTCAAGAAGGAGCACCTGCAGAAGGACTGACTCAGGCTGTTTTCTCCTTTCTGGTTGCAGGATGTTGGTCCTGACCCAGGTGGGGTTTGTGGTGAGGAGACCCCATCCCTTTTACCTTGGAGGGTGAAGGGAGCTCCCTGGTGCGGGAGCTCACAGCCCCGTTCCTGCTGGGATCGAGGTGTGGTGTTTCTCCTGCTGTGTCACTGGGGTTTATGGCCCTGCAGTGATGCAACCCTACAACGTGCAGGCTTGGAAGATACCATCAGGACAAACTGAGATCTTGGAGCTCAGGCCCCAACAGGCAGCTGGTGATCCTGATCACCTGAAGGGCAGGGAATGCTGTGGCTGCACACACCCTCTTAACGAGCACACACTCTCTGAAATTTACATTTTCCTTGCAAATTTGCCCTGAAATGGCTCTAAACCCAGTTCAAAATGACCTTGGGTCTCTGGCTGATGAACTGTTTGTAGCTGGGAGTGGATCCCACCTGCAAATGTAGGTATAAAAATATCACATCTCCAAGAGCTAACCCAGAAATATCTACAACTGTCACAGGAGACATTATCAGCTCTTTGTTTCTTTCCCTTGACTTCTTACTCTTTTTTCATGAATCTCTGAATCTGTTTTGGGAATCCTAATCCCCTGTTAGTCCCAGAAAGGGAGAGGGGGCAGTGCTGGAGGGAGCTGGCAGCGAGTGGAGCGAGGACTCACATGGCCTGAGGACTGCTGGCCTCGCCGGCCCGTCCCATCCTGGCACCTAGCACAGGACCTGGCTGCTGGACCTGCCTGCTGGACAGGTCAGGACATGTTTGGCCAGGCCTGTGACTGTCTGCCAGACTGTCCCCCAGCCCTGTCTCTGTGTATCCCTGAATTTCCACATTCCTTACTCTTTTTATGTGAACATTGTCCTGTGCCTGTGTCTCCCCTCTCCCTTCCCTCAGACATCACTGCAGTGTGTGCATTATTCCCAAAAAGGAATTATCTTATTCTGATAAACCCCTGCCATAGACAGAAACTTTTTTTTTTCTGCTTTTTCTCTTCACACTTTTCCTCATGCTTCCTTTTCTCCTTTATCAATCCTCTGCTCCTTTTCCCTGTCTCTCCTGATCTGAGCACATTACTCCCGTTAAAACCAACAGCTTTTACCTGCTAATGGGAGAGCTGTTCTCTCCTGTCCTTTGCTCTTTGGCAGCCCCTGAACTTTGCTATTTCGTGTGGTGTTTGATAAGCCTGGAAACTCCTTTGGCAAGCACTGGAGTAGCACAGGACTCGCCTGCTCCATGTGTTTGAGTGGATACTCATAGCTCCTCTTGGATCATCACACCTACACGCTGTCACAGTTCAGTCCTGAGAGCCCTGCAGAGCTTTCACTGAACATGCAGCTACAAAATGAATTTTATGAGCCATATTATGGGTATGAAGCAGCTTTTATTAGGGAGGGATGTGCCAGGGAAAACCTTGCAGTGAAAATTTCCCAGTAGGAATGCGCACTGCATCCTATTTTGAGTGGATGTAAGAGGTGGTTCTTCCTTTATTCCTACTTCTCATGAAAGCGGAACAAATTTTGCATTTTTAATCCCTTCTCTGGGTAGAAGCTCTGGTGTGGCAAGTGATTGAACCTTAGTGGTGTTTGCTCCAAAACACCAAATCAGCAGGTGCTGGATGATACCTAAACACTGCCCATGTGCTTTGTGGGATAAAGACTCTGAAGAAAGGAGAAGGAAAAAAGCAGCTCTGTTTCCTTATTGAGACTGAATTCAGAAGAAAACAAAAGGGTTTAGTTTGTTGAAGAAAACCAAGGCCAGCTTTAGCAATGTCTCTGAATGCAAAAATATGTTTCTGTGTTGGTATTTTTGTATCGTGTGTGTGATATATTTTTATTGAGTTTTGGACTTACTTTATTTACATATATTATAACCTCCCTACTGAGTAAACAAGTGATGCCCAGCTAAGCAAACAAGCCCCAGGGTGATGGGAGAGGGAGAGAGAAAGGAGAGGAATAGGAGAGGGAAAGGAAAAGAGAGGTGGCAATAGGAAAAGGGTAAACAGACAAGCACTAATTAAGGCCTTCATCACAAGCAGGGAGATGTGCGAGGCTGACAGTCAGTCAAGCAGATAAGGGAAGATGAGTTAAAATCTAGCCCCAGGTTTTGAAGGCCCTGGGGCCCTGGCAGACAAGAGCACAGTGAAGCACAGGAAGCCACTGAAAGGTCATTTGCATGAAATGATGTTCAGGATCTTTGCTTTTGTTGTTGCCCTGATGGCTTTAACCCATTCCTGGTGCAGGAAACATGCAGAACTAAGACACTGCACGTGGCTGGAAGGCTTCTTTTGGTGGCCTTTCAGGGACCACTTCTCCAGGGAGTATGTGGGGAGGGGGAGAGGCCTTGCTTCCCACTGAGGATAAGGAGAGCTGAAATTCTTGGCAAGGGATGGCCCCACTCTCCAGCAGAGCATGAAAGGGAGAAATCATCAGAATAGGAGACTCTGGGCACAAAATGAGCCACAAGCTTGACAGGCTGAGGGAAGGTGCAGTGACCTGCATTGGTCAAAAACATTCAGATATTCGAGACTTTGAGTTCTGTGCATCTTTCCAAGGGCTCTGGACACAAATCCAAGTTTCCACTATGGAGCAATGTCAGAACCTATTGTCACTCGCCCTTGCTGTGGTGTCACAAACATGTCATGACTGTCAGGAGTACAGTGCAGGTGGCTCCTGTCTGCCCCTTCAGCTGCAATTGAAAATACATCCCAAATTTTTTGCTTAGCAAAGAATGGGCAAATTGTAGTTGCAATCTCTTCTCCCTGAGCTGCTCCAGGAAACAAGATCTCGCTCAGCTCTCGAAGGGAATTCTGACACTCTAATTATTGTTATGTGTTCTCAATGTGCTTAGTCATTTAGGCAGGTTGTAATTCTTAGTGACACGACAAGAGAAATGAGCACAGAAGTGCTCCTCACTTTGGAATTGTCAGGCAGCCTCAGACGCTTCTTTCCAACCCCCGCTCGTGTTTAGACTTTTTGGAAGTCACAGTCGTTACTCTTCTGCTTCTCTTTCTGAAACAAAAGCTGGTTAGAGCCAAGTTGAGTAGATTAAATGGGGATCTGGGCTATTGGACTTCTGGGTTCTGCTCCAAGCCACGGCCACTTCATTACTGCCTGACCTTCACTAGCTCATGTCAACTCCCTGAGTAATGTATCTCTGCCACAGCAGGGCAATAAGCTGCCTCCAAGGCTGAGGATGGTTGGAATGATTGTCTCTGGGATTTCTGGGCTGCTCTGGGATCCTGGGTAGAAGGGCTGGTGAAGGTAAAGCAGTGGTTAACAGCAGAGCAGTCAGTGGTGAGGCTGGAAGTTCAAACTCCAGGCTTAAGGCCAAACCATGTTGGGAAGCCAGCGAGGTCTTGAGAGATGTCAGCCTGTTAAAATGTCAGATCTCACAAGGAAAATCTCACTGAGGATTTCCAGTGGGGCGAGCTCCATTCAGATCCTTTTCAGGTACAAACCGCTTTCAGTTTCGTATCAGAGCTGGAAGATTCCAATCTGAAGTCCATGTTAGACCGAGGCTAAGCAGACCAGGGGTCTTTGGTTGGCAAGCTCCTGGGTTTTCCCACTAGAACCAATGCTGTCCAAACCAACCATTCCCAGTTCAGGTGTGAAGGTTCTGGCTCAAGCCCATCAGCAGCAGATAATCTTGTGTGGTGCTGTGGCCACAGCTTTCCCAGGATGGCGGTGTTTCTTTCCATTTCTCTGCTTCTAGGACATGAATCATCATGAAAAAATAAACATTTTTTTCCCTTAAAAGATGACAAAAAATGTTTCCAAACTTTTCTTCTGTTTCACTTTGCTTACAGCTCACCCTGCATTCCAATGCAGTGTTAGGGCATGCTAGGATGCCATTTAGGGGAATATTTTTAAAAGCTCCTGTGTGGAATCAGTGGAGATGATGGCATGTAGGATTACAGGTAATTGTTCTGTGTTATGAATACAGTGTCGTGATTGAGAATGGACTTGTCTAAAGCAGGAGCTATGAGCACATGGAGGAGTAGCAGGATATAGATAGCCCTTGGCTAACTGCTCATTGCTCCTGCTCTCAGTAGCATTTTAAAAGGCCACTGTCATCAAGTAATTTTCACTGTATGTAATAGCTTCTTTAAGAGCCTGGAAATTATTTTATTTGCCCTTTTTACTCTGGACAAACAGCAGTTTCTTTTTCTTGGCCTAACATTCCATCGGGAAGACAAACCCAAGCCCTGTTCAGAATGTTTTTGCTTCAAATTTCACATAATGCCAGTGCTAGCATCAGCCTAAGAGGAAGAGAGTTCTGAAAGTGTGATTAATCTGTTCAATGTATGACCTTGAAAGCTGAGCAAGTGGAAAGGAAATATTGATTATTAAAGGTGAGGTCTATGGTTTGGAAAGAAATCTTATGTTGGTGTAGTAAGAGAGATCAGTGAATTCATATGTTGATGGAAGTCATTTGTATGCAAGAAGAGCCCTCATGCTCGTTTAAGGAGGAAATATGTGTTATTCCATTCTGTGTTTTATGGGAATATGCTGCTGTTGAAAGACAACCCTGTAAAAGTCCTGCAGTGTAATATTCTAAACTGGAATTGCAGATTTCCCTTCAAACCAGCAGCAGGAATGGCCAGGGCTGAGGATGGGGAATGGACTCTATAAAGCAATTGGAGGAACTATTATCCTGCTGCATTCCAGCCACTGGATTTGGCTGTCCAGAGTGAGCCTCCAAGAGGAGACTTCACCCTCCTGGGTGGGGTAGTCTTGTTCTCCATACTGCCCTTGCCAGGAAGAGCAGCCTGGGCATCCAGCACAGCTCAGTGAGTGAACCAGGGGGAACTCCTGGTTTCAGCAGGCTTGGGAGTGGAACTGAGCAAAATATTTCCCAATGGCAGCAGTAGAAGCTGGAAAAATACCCGTGAATTTTTCTGTCCTCTCTTTGCTCTTCAGCTTTAATAGCAAATGTGCCTAAAACCTTGCTATTCTGGGTCAGTGAGGAGAATCAGCCAGAGATTTTGTTATGGACCAGGAGTGTGTTAAAAACCACCGAGCTATTTCCAACTCTCCATTTTTCAGTTCTCATTTTAAGACAAGGCCAGCCTCTGCCACACCAACGTGGTGTGATCCGTGCCCAGCAGTGTGGCACAGGGTCGGAGAGGTTCACTCCCCGCAGGGAGCAGCTTGTGATTTCCCAAAGCCCAAGCAGGCGATTTTTCTCTCTTTCTCTCTCTCTTTTTTTCCCCTTTCCGCCTGGGAAGGATGCAGCATCACAGACCTTGTCACCCGGAGCTTAGAGGACAGCAACCATATGCCTTCCGACCTGCCCTTGCTTTTCTAGGAAAGCTTCAGCCTGCTGGGCATTTCCTATCAGAATGGTTAAGGGAGAAGGGCTGGGATGTGGCCCAGGCTGGCGTTCCTCTGGTGCTGAGCAGGGGTGGAGGGAAGGGGGAGGGCGGCAGGGGAGCGTGGCAGGGGGAGGAGGGTGAGGACACCGGGCTGCCAAAGAGGAGGAGGAGGGCTGGAGGAGAGGCGAGATTGGCATCTTCATGTGCAGGGGACTGGCCAGCGCCGGGACAGGCTGATGAGCCCGCGGGCCCCGATCTCTGGGCTGGCGCTGATTGCAGTGATGGGCCTGTCTGGTGGCTCGGACACCAGCGCTCATTATCGCGCTTCGCAGCCCGCGCAGCGGCGGGGGAAGAAGGGCTGGAGGAGGTAAAGAAGCCCTGGAGTCACTCGTACACACAAATCAGAGACAGGAAAGGCAGAGAAACAGCTCTGGCTCCAGGCTATTGATTTTGTTCCGTGACACTTGCTCATTTCCCACTCAGGGCTGCTCGCTGTGCTACCTTCCCGCTCCGGCTGCAGGGCTCTCCGAGGAGGAGCAGTGACCTGCAGGGGCTGAGCAGCCCATGGGTTCATCCAGTGATTTGGAGCCGTTTTGGAAGCAATCCTGAGTGCTTGCAACAGCCCACAAGCACTCCAGCACATCTCCACACTCACCAAGAAGACACTTCCAGGTGCTTTTCTCACTGCTGTGCACATGCAGCCTCCCCCTGTCTGTACCTGGGCTCCTTAGGTGGTCTTCCAAAACCACCTTTGCTCCCTCAGCCTCTCCATCAGTCTTGTCCTGCTGTCAAGGTGGAAGAATCTGGATGCAGAGCTATCCAAATAGTCTTCCTAGAGAAGTGATGCTTTTTTGGAGGTATGGCCCCACTGCCACTATTAAAGCAGCAGCTTTACTTTCAGATGCACTTGTGGGCCAAAGCACTGGTACAACAACATTGCACAGGCAGCAGCCTGTTGTTTTTCCCTTGGTTGTGACTTTATTCCCTTTGAACTGTTGTGGTAACAGCAGTTCTGACCTGTGCCCACTTTTTTTTTTTTTTTTTTTTTTTT
>VXAX01000253.1:603718-686561 GCA_013399835.1 Leptocoma aspasia
TTTTTTTTTAATTTAACCAACTTCCTGAGCTGAAGGGAAGGAAAGGGAACTGCTGGTGGGCAGGAGCTGAAGGGAGCAGGGCTGTCACTGAATAGCACCAGAACCAGACTTGGTGGTCAAAGTCTATGAACCTCTGTAGTGGTGCCCATATTTTCTGTCTTGTGAGAATACTGATGATAGCAGACATTTGTCATCACATCAGTAGCAGAAATTTTAGGGGCACGGAGAAGAAGTGCTGGGTTGATGCTACTTTGCTCTTAGTATCATTTTCCTTTATTTAGCTGCTTCTGACAGAGCTTCTCCACTCAGCTTGGAAGTTTAGCTCAGCTGGGAGAGTAGGAAGGGGCTTTTGGGTTAATGTAATTTCTTGGTCACTCTCTCCCTTCCTGGCCTGAACACACATAGATGCACAAAGACACACGGACATAGGCAATTTTCCCCAGCTTTGTATCAGGGGATGTTGGAATGCCATGGCTGGCAGGAGCTACTAACTGGATTAGCTGGTAAATCCATCTGGAGCTCCCAGTGGGAGGGATGGACAGGTTCAAGATGAATAACAGCTTGTCTGAAGAAGCAAAATGGATTATTTTATGAAAAAGAAGGGGGGGAATACCCTCTTTCTTCTTGCAGACTTTTGCCTGACACAGGGGGGAGTAGTTCCTAGAAGGTAAGGAAAGAAATTATTTTTGAAGAGGGAATGATTCTTGTTGGCTTGCTAAATACAGTTGTCTGTCCTTTTTCAGTTTATTTATCTGCACCTTGTGTTCCCATTAAAGTGGTTTTTTACCTCCTAAAACTTCATTATGAATTTGAGGCTGTAAGGGGTAATGCAGCTTTTTTTAGTGGTTTCTTCTCATCTTTCTATTGTTATGCAAGATTTAAACCACTTCCAGAACCACGACTTGGTGCTGCCCCTCAGGCCTCAGCCAGTGGGATTTCACACTGACTGATGGAGGGGAAACAGTGGCTTGTTTAATAGGGGCTGTGTTGAGCTCAGCCTTACCTGGGGCTCAGAACCAACTTCACCTCAGATTTACCTGTGCAAAGGGAGCAAACCAGCAGGATCTGAAATGTTGTAGAGGAAGGGACCTGCTTCTGACTATTGATAATCTTGAGCAAAGCTGCATTTGCTGATATTGCCTAGATAAGTGGCTGAGGAGATAAAATTGGCTTTTCCTCCCCCTGTTCTCATGCTGTTGCATAATTTTTGCCACACTAAGCTGGAATAAGAAGGGAAGAGCCTTTTCTCTTTTTTTGTCTGGTTGTTTTATCCATCCACAGTGGTGCCAGTTCTGTTGCAGGATTACAGAACGTGTGTGAGTGCGAGGTGCAGCTTCTGGAAGCATTTTGTTATCAGAGACTCAGAAAAGCTTGGGTTGGAAGGGATCCTGATGCTCATCTAATTCCAGCCTCCCTGCCATGGGTGGGGACACCTTCCACTGGACCAGGTTGCTCCAACTCCTGTCCAACATGGCCTTGAGCACTTGCAGTGTTTAGGGTGAGGTTCCTGTGGTGGAGGGGCTGGGGAGACTGAGGTGCTGAGGGACCCTTCCCTCGGTGCTGGGCTGGGAGCATGTTGTGCCCTGAAGGATGTGTGCTCACATGCAACCTCTGCCATTAAGTGACCTGTGTTATTTAAAGATTCTTGGGACCAGGAGTAAGGGTTATAATTAATAACAGCAATAATAAAAGTCATTGCAGTGCTGTTAAGCTGTGACCTAAAAAACCAGAATGGCCGATGAGAAGTCATGGGCCTGATCTCTCCCCCTCTTCACTTTCCTCTCCACCCACGTCTCTATGCTGATTCTTCTCCTTTTTATTTTTTCCTTTCTTACTGATATGTTTTTTTTCTACTCTGGACATATCCTTGAATCCTGGCCATTCCCCCAGCTTATGGGATTCCCATTATACACGCTTGATATTTAACAGCTTTGGCGTCTTCCATAGCTGGGAGTGAAAAGAGAAAAAACAGCTCAAAAACATAATGGAGCAAAATCTGCATACTGAGCCCTGGTTCCATGTCCCTTTACACTGTTTACTGAGATCTTAAAAGCTACGAGCTGTGGCATCTACTCAGACTTCATCAGCCCATCCTGCCCTGATGCTGGCCTTGGAGACACTGCCAGCTCCCGCCTGCTCCGCAGCCACCTCCTCACACCGGGAGCATCCCGTGCTTCCCAGGCTCCTCCGGTGCTGTGGAGCAGGAGGGAGCCAGGGACCACTTCTGCCTCTGTGTGGCAGGATGGATTCTCTCTTTGCTCTAATCAGAAATGCTGGTAAAGAGCTAAATTCACCCTGCTGGCTTTGCTCAGTAAGGTGTGGGGTGTGTAGTGCAGTTGGGGTGAGGAAGTGATGAGTGTTTTAAAATTATTGGCATCCTTTTCATATTAAAAAATGCTATGCCACAAATGAATGGAAACACCTTCTCTGAAGTCCTGTTTCCTTACATGCCAACCTCTTTTGTGTTTGTCTTGAAATTCCCTTTTTTTGGTGAGCTTTCCTTGGTAAGAAAGGGCTGCTGTCAGGTGGACCTGAGTGTCACAAGCAGTCACCATCCCCAGCCTCTCTTCCATTCACCTTCTGGTTCTCTTTTTTTAATATGTGGGTTTTTTCCCTCTTTCTTTCCTTCTCTCTTTCCATTTTTCTTCCTTTCCCCAGTGGATGTGAGTTTTATGGACAGCCAAGGAGCAGCACAGCATTCACCTGTCTGTCATGTTAAAACTGGAAAAGTGTCTTAAGAGTATTTAGATAATCTGTTTGCTGTCCTCCTTTACCTGATAAAACTCAAAGTCAGGCTGAGCATTTTTTATTGTATTTCTTTTGAGTCAGTGGGGACAACCTGACATGTCCAGAGGGCACTTCATGTGCCCAGTCTTAAATATTTATTTTACAAGGAGGTAAATTGCTCATTTACCAAGGCTATAAGGAAAATAGAGGGGAATTAGCTCTGAACCTTGGTTCAGACATCTGAGTTAGACCTGACTCGTCCCATGCTTTAATTGCCAGTGTCCTTAGCAGCTTTGAAAGTCTCCTGATGAAGCACCTTCTTTTCTATCTTCCAGCATCTTTCCTTCCTGGTTTCCATCTTTGACACCTCAGATAGATCAGGCATTTCATTTTCAGTGCAAAAGCCAAAAGATTTGCATTAAAGTTAATGGTGACACATTTAAAGCTCATGAAGATAAATGTGCTTATGGCCTAGTGCTTGGTTACTGAGTGGGAGCCATTGCTACCAGTCTCCAGTGAGACTTCAATTTTTGGAATATGAAAGATTTTATATGGTTTGTGGCAGCATCCACAGTTTTATTAAACAGATTAAAAGTGCATCAGCATTAAGATGTGAGACAGCTGTTAACTGGTGGATTTTAACAGTGAAATTCCCTTAGAGTCAGCCACGATTAGCATGGGGAGGTGTCCTTTGTGGGCCTTGCTGTGCAGCCCCTTGGCTTTTTTCATTATCTCTGGCCCAGCAGTACAGAAGGAAATCATCCCCTCTATTCCATCCTCTCTCGTGGTCCATTTTCCCAAAGGATTTTTCCCTTTGCCTTAAGGGCAAAGCTCTGGGTGAAGCTGTGTTCACCTAGGGAGGAATTTCACTGCAGTGCTGTCATCTTTGGGTCCTGGTGAGCTTCAGGGCTCGTGTTTGGGGTTGGTTTCCCAAGAGCTGAGACTCATTTGGGACTCAGCTGTTTGGAAAGCCCCTGCAGACCAGAGCTACCCAGGCTGGAAGATCAGGATCTCAATTTAACTCTCTCTTCTCCCATCACAGCTCAGAGCATCCTCAGGCAACTCCTGCACTGCTCTGGTGAAATCTCCTCTTTAATGGCACCAGGAAGAAGCAGCAGGAAATACAGAGTGAAGTTCTTCCACACAAGCTGCTGCCAGACCATTGCCTACTGTGTCTGGAGAATCCCTAGCTCCTCAGGTAAAATCCCAGATTTCCATACTGGAAGTGGGGTGGGTAAACCCCCTTTCCTCAGCTGCACCTTTGAGGCTGGTGGATGTTCACATATCTCTAACTCTGCACAAGCAGGTCAGCAGATTCTTCCAGGGCCATTATCCTGCTGCTCCCACAGCCTTGGGAACACAGCAGGGAGCTGCATCAAGGAAATGCATTAAAGACGAATCAGCAAGAGAGAAGGGACCTCTGGGCCAGCTCCCTGCTTCTCAATTATTTATACTTCATAATTTCCAGCAAATCACTGGCTGTTTATTGGTGCTCATCTATAATTGAAGAGTTTCCTAGATCACTGGCCAGCTTTGCTTAAGTTGTAGCTGGCCATGCCTGTGAAAGCTGTTAGGAAAACCCCAAGAGGGAAAGGCAGGGTCTCAGGAGTGCCTGGTCATCCATTGAGGATACACACTTTTAATTTTTGGCTTTTGTGGGCACCTGGGACTGGGAGGTTTCTAGCATGTGGTTTACCATCTCCATTTGACCACATCACATAGGGACTGCAGGCTGCAGTACCAGCAGGACCTTGATCAGGAGGTGTTCCAAGGATTCTGCCTTTCCAAGCCCTTGCTCATACAGTGTGCTGCCTGTTCTATCAAAAAACCAATCCAAACCTAAACAAAAAAGACCCAAAACAAAACCAAAAATCCCACAAAAAACCAAATAGTGAAAGGTTTTGATGTTCCTGAAATTCTTGAAGAGGCCGTGAAAAAGGAGCTACTGTTCTGAATTGAGATGAAAAGCCAAACTCTTGAAAAGTTTAGAGGTTAAAATTTAAAGGAAGAAAAAAAATCAAGTGCATACTTGCGCAGGGAACAGAGTTGGCTTTGCATGCTTGGGATGGCTCCTTCATCAGGGCTGGCTCCAATAACATTTCAGCTTCATTTTCCTCTTGTAATGTCAAAATTAAATTATTTTGGCAAAAGCAGTTGAACATTTTTGTTTCAAAACACCAAAATGGGCTATTTTGAAAAAATTTTTATTATACTATTTTAAATTAAAAGATTATCTGGAACCAGCTCCTTCAGAGTGAATAACTTCACACTGGAGCAGCTAGGAAATTCTAATGAAAAAATGGTGAAATGTTCCCAACCAGCTCTATCCATCACTTCCTTTCACTACTACCCAATAAAAATAGCTCCCACATACCACTGCAGTCAGGAGTGCCATGTTACAGAAGAAGAAATAACTAAGCCAACAAAATGACTCACATTCCAAAGATAATATACAAGGTAGGGCCTGGCCAACTGGTTTGATTCAAATTAGAACCAGCCTCAGCCCTCCTGTGCAAGACAAACTGATCACAAAATATGATCTGTTGTTGTTTTTTGATGTCTGCTTGTTGCATTTTCACACACTTCGATTCATGATCCCACTTCAGTGGACGTGGACATGCCTGTAATGCTGCAGAGACTGCAGTTTCTCCTCATTTTTAGCCTAGCAAAAAGTTGGAAGCAGTAGGGCTGTGGCAAGGGGATTTGTTCCTGGAAAGAGGGTTTTTAGTTCTGTTCCAGCTTGCAGTTTGGTTAAAGGAGATCTAGAGCCTTGCACAACTGAAGTTTTGCTCTGCTGGATTTCTGTTTTCAAAGTGACAGAGGTGGAACCTCACAGAAACCAGGCAGTATAATTCTGTGAGAAGTGTCAGGCACGAGCATAAAGAGCTGGAGCACTGTGTTCCCACATGCCCTTAGAGCCTGAAATATCCCTCTTAATTTTAAACATATAAATCAAAGGCATAAAACTTTTAATTTTATTGTTGTTGTGAGGTACTGAACTAATACCCTGAAGTTTTTAGCTCGTTAATTCTGTCGATCTTCACAAAAGCACTCGTTCCAGCAGAGTGAGTCCTTCATGTAAGTACAACTTCTCAGCCAGGTTGGTAGTGCTTTTCAGAGCAGCTCATGGTTTAGGTTGAATGCATTTTAAAGCAATCTATAAATCTTTATGATCTTTGTTTTTCTTTCTCTTGCATGCATACTTGGCAAGCATTTCCAGTTTGCATCATTGAAAATTTGATTCACCTATGTACAATGGGTGAGATTTGTCCATGTTTGAAAAGGCAACATCAAGCCCTTTGCACCTTTTAAATCTTCAAAATAGGACTGAAGCAGGACATTATGGTTTGCCAGACCGTTGCACTGCCTTCCCCTGAAGCTGGACTGAGTTTCAGCCAGGCAGAATGAAGGGGGTGAGGGTGGAGAATGAATTACTGTGACCTTGCAGTGTAATGTGAAAGAAAAAAGTGTTTTGGGGCTGCAGTGCTGATTATTACTTTCTTTCCTCCATGGCTTTGGTGCTTTAGATTCTGTTTGGACAATTGCATCCCATTTGGGATGCAATTAATTTACTTTCTCCTAAGCTTCCAAAAACTGGAAGCTTAGGAGAAAGTAAATTAATGTTACAGGTCTACAGAGCCCAGCTTCTGGGGAAGAGTTTTGAGTTCAGGAGATTTAGTTTAGATGAGCAGTGTGGACAGAGGCTGCAAGAAGCTGAGAATGGTGACTTGATGTGGAAAGGGGAGGTTTTTCTGGGCATGGGTTTGTCTGCTGAAGGGCTCTCTGTGCTAGTGGGAGTTTTCAAAGGGAGACTGAACAAAATCCTGGGTGGTGTGGAAGGCATGGCCACAGTCAAACCTGGCCTTGGATACTTCCAGGAATGGGACAGCCACAGCTTCTCTGGGAACCTGTGCCAGGGCCTCCCCAGCCTCACAAGGAACAATTTTTTCCATATATCTAACCTGAATTTCCCCTTTTTCTGTTTGAAGCCATTCCCCCTTGTCCTGAGGATTGTTGTATTTCAGTGAGTGTTGGAGTTGCCCAAAGTCCCAAGGTGCTGCCGTGTGTGTGTGAGGAATGACAGGGACAGTGCAGATGGGACAGCCTGAAACTGGGACTGGACCCTTTTCCTTGGGTCTGAATAAATAAATCCAGCCAGGGCAAGGGCACGAGGCATTTCACAGGAGAGTTGTCAAAAAGGCTTTTGTGCCATATACCTTTGACTCCTCTGGCTTTGAACCAAGCCTAGAGCTGCCAGTGTTTATGGTGCTCAGTGGTGTTTAATGCTTGGCTGTTATTAAATATCTTTGTTGTGTGTTAACTTAGTGGTTTCTGGGGACACTCGGAGGAGTTAAGGAAAACAAGCTGGAAATTAAAGTGGGTGATGGCAGTCCTGCAAGGTTTGTTACAGCTGAGTCCCTCTTCCCAGCCCTGTGGTTGCACCAGTGACTCTCCAAGTCCTGGGAAAGTCCCTCAAGGATCAGGATGCTTTGGAAATGCATATTCCTGAAGTATCCAGTAGTATTTTCCTTTGGCCAAGTACAGGGGAACTTCTTAACACTGTTGTCAAACATCCCTGGTAAATGTAGTGATTATTGGACTGATCTGCACCAGGAAATAAATAAATAAAAGCCATAAGAACAGAAAATGCACCTTCCCAAGATAGCTTTTATGTAGCTAGAAAAGTGAGGTGGTTTCCTGTTCTAAATATTTAACATGATGTTTATGATATGTCCTCTGGGGGAAGAGATGCTTGAAAGCTAATGTTTATGAAGTAAGTCTGGAGGGATTGAAAGGGGAGGTAGGGCACACTAACTAGGAAAAAAAAAAAGGAGAAGGAAAGAAAAAAAGAACCTCAGGAGATGTCCTGATTTATGGCTTTACTTGCTGGAGAAAAATCTCTGTTTTGTTAAAAAGGTTGCAACTGAAGGAAAGCAACTTCAGCTCTGCTCCTTTTGAAACCAGAAACCTGTTCCCTCAGTCCAGACAGGATCTGAGCCTGGGCCAGCAGGAATCTTTTACTGGCTGCTGCCTTTGTGCTTTGGAGCCCTGCAGAAGGGTTTGTCTCCCCATCACGTGAGGCTGGAATGATGGGCTGATGGTTAAGAAGCTGAGCTACGTTTCAGAAAGGAGGGGTGAGTTCAGTTTCCTACTCTGCCAAAGCTTCTAGTGTGATATTTGGGTGTTTAATCTTCCTTTGTCTCTGTTCCCTGTCTGGGAATAGCAACAATTTCCTGATTCAACTGGGAGATTGAAAATAAATCACTTTATTGTTAAATAGTTAAAAAATAAAGGCCTGCACAGCCATTATTTCAGGAGGGGTGACTGAACTCCTTGTGAAGCATACTTGGAATGGATGGTGTTTTTCAACCCAGTTTATTAAAACCAATTCTTGGCTTGTTTTACCTGACTAATTCTGTGTGTGAACTGCAGCCACCCAGGACCAGCTTCAGAAGTCCAGGGAAGGGGCTGGAGCCCCAGGAGCAGCTGAGGGAGCTGGAAAGGGGCTCAGCCTGGAGAAAAGGAGGCTCAGGGGGGACCTTGTGGCTCTGCACAACTCCCTGCCAGGAGGGGACAGCCGGGGGGTCGAGCTCTGCTCCCAGGGAACAGGGACAGGAGGAGAGGGAACGGCCTCAGGCTGGGACAGAGGAGGGTCAGGTTGGACACCAGCAGGAATTTCTCCATGGAAAGGATTGGTAAACATTGGCTGGGGCTGCCCAGGGTGGTGGTGGAGTCCTCATCCCTGGAGGCATTTAACAGCCATGTGGATGTGGCACTTGGGGACACGGCTCAGTGGTGGCCTTGCCAGCACTGGGGAACTGCTGATGTTCTTAGAGGGCTTTTCCAGCCTTAGTGACTCTGTGACTCCTGCACAGCTTTGCCAGCCCCACCACAGGGACGTGGATCCTTTGTGGAAAGCTGGAGCTCAGAGAGGTGGAACAACAAATGTTCCCACTGCTCTGGGCTTCAGTAGGATGAGTTCCTGCCATTGCTTTTCCCAGCTGGGTCTGATGTAGGGGGTGTAAAAGGGAGGCTGCTGTGAGGGGCGTCAGTGCAGCTCCTGCCCCTGGTGCTGTGTCTGCTGGGCCCTCAGTGCTCCCTTAGTGTTCCCTTGGTGTTCCCTTGGATCCTAGCACCCAGGAGCCTTGAAGGCAAACATGAGAAATTTCCAGCGTAATCCCGTCTAAGATGAAACTCTCTGTGGCTTTAGCACTGGACTTTGAAGGTCTCAAAGAAGTCAGAGGCCAGGTAGAAAAATCCTGTGTCTGAATCAATATTTTTAAGTTTTTTCCCTGTGTTGTGCTCAGCCAGGCTGGGAGTCAGGCCGTTTGTTTTAATTATTAAATACAGATTTATGACCTGTTGTTTTTGTTGGAAATAGAACCAGGCTTGGGACCAGTTTTCTCCTTGCAAATAACTGTGTCTGCAGTCAGTTCATGCAGGTAGAAACATATCAGTTGTGTTTATAAATTCCCAGTTTCCTACTGGTTTTCTCTCTATCCTCATGGCTCTGACCTCTCTCATCAAAATGTAACAATCTAATTTTCACAGGACTAATCTGCATTTGATGGCTTTTCTTTGGCATGCTCTCAGCAAGCTCTTACAGAACTTCCCAGCAGAGAAAATCCCTGCACCGTGACAGTCCTGGGCAGCCCTGGTTTGATGACAGCCAGGTCTGGTGGCTTCAGAATAGGAACATTTTCACTGGTGTTGATAATAACAATGTGCTTCTCACTCCATTCCCTGGGCTGCTGTAACAACTGCTTTGCAGTACCAAGCATGGAAAGTTTCCTTTTATGTTGATATTCCTGTATGACTGTTATTGAATAAAAGCATTTTGATAACAGTTGAAACAGGGATGGCTGAAAAGGTGTTTGGGGTGAGGGAGAGTTCAGGTGTTTTGGGTAAAATTTATTTAACAGAAAAAACTGATAATGTGTGATGTAGTAACACATTAAAAGAACAGGGAGACAAGTCTGCTACTCCTTCCCAGTAATCAGTGGAGCTGCAGGATGAGCTGGGAAGAAGGTTGTTTCCTTAAAGGTACTTTTTCTTGTTGACCATACACAGAAAAGGTTGCTGTACATAACTGGCATTTAATTATTTTAATACTCCCCTTTGCCCTAAAGTTGTGAATCTCTTAAACTCCAGCACGAGAAGTTACTGAACAGAAGAAAACCAGCAAACCTTCCCCTCCGCACACCCCTCCCCATACCCACCCCTCCAAAACCTTGTATATTACCTGAGCATCTGGAGCACTGAGCTGAGGGAAACGTGGTTTCTAAAGTTTTTTTAAACAAAAAATCCCTAACTCTAATCTATAACCCCCATTCAGACCTGCCTCCAGGGAGAAACCCACCAATTACTATTTACTTTACCAACCTAGAGTGATTTGTGGGCGTATGGAAGAATTATTTACGGTTTCATGCAGGAAAAACTTTCAGCTCCCTATTTGCCCTTGTAAGTAATGAGTTGCCTCAGGGGATCAAAGGTCAGATTTTGGTTTTAATGCCCACCTCCTTTTAAAAAATAAATAAAGCAATCTATGTGAAAAGAAGAAGAAGGAAAAAAAAACCTTAACAGTCTGAAAAGGCTCTGACTCCTGCTCTGCTTTGATGTTTTAGGTCTGGAAGGGATCATAAATTTGCTGGTGTGAGATAGAGTGATAATAAATGTAGCTTTTAACTGCTGGGTTTTTAGCTCACACAGCATCCATTATCACTGGCAACTGCAAAGGGAATGTATTTTTTTTCCTTGTTGCTCTTTAGAAAGATAAATGTTCACCCTGCTATCCACTGATGTCCTAAAAGCTCACATGAAGTCTCTCCTTGTGATCATTTCCCAGCAACTTCCATTCTTGGCCCAAATGATCCAGGGGTGTTGATAAGAGTCTGGAGGGGTCAGGCTGCCATGTGGTTCAGCATTCCCAGCTCTTTATTGAATGGGTCCTTTTCCAGAAGTTTCAGGTGAGCAGGGCATAGCCAAGGAACAGCTGGAAACAGAAAATTTGCTTGGGGTTCCAAGCTGGAGAAGTCATGAGGTTCCCAAAAGAGCTGGGAGCAGAACAACTGGTTGGTTTTAGGACTTCTGCATCTCTCTTGTCCTGTTGGCCTTCTGTGAAACTCATCCCTTGGGGCCCTTCCTGCCTCCTCTTCCTGACAAACCAAGGGACTCTGTGCCCTGTCAGCACCTTTGTGCCAGCCCCAGGGTGTGTAAAGCTCACACAAGAGGCAATTTTGGAAATTCCTTTAAAGTCTGACGGATACTTTGTGCCAGCATGGAGTGAAGCTTCCAACCCAACAGCCTTAGTCATGTCATGAGAGTTTGAAACAACCTTGTTAATAAATTATTTTAGCCGCTTAGATGTCTATTAATGTCTTTTTGCTGAATGCCAGCTACCTCATATTTCCACAATTTCCACGAGCACTTATTGATCATGTATAGATTTGGAATGAATTTTGCCACATCAGTTTATTATCCCTGTATATCTATCGCTCTCTCTGCTTTGCTGTGTGGAGTAAACACTTCAAGTATTGTTTCTGTTTTCCCTAGATCAGCAATTAGGTCATTTTTACCCAACTCACATCCATTATGGATCACTTCAGTTAGGAGTGATCATTTATTATTACTTTTTGAAGTTCAAACATAGATTTCTTTCTTTGGTCTGCTGCAAAACTTAATGATTTCCCATATATTCTTTGAGGCCTCCAATCTAAATGAGAATGTCATCCACTCAAAAATCAGAAACTGTTAAAAAACTCTGGGAGTAGAACAAATGCTGGACAGCAGTTTGAAGGAAATACCATTCAGAGGGTGTATTAAAAAAAATTGACTGGATCTTTATTAACAACTCAATGTAGTTAATACTGTTATTTATGGTAGCTCTTGCTCTTAGTTCCTTTTTTTATGTCTTTATTGAAATTGCATTTATTAGAGGATGCCTTTTCTTGGCCATTCTCTTCCAATCATGGAAACAACCCTCTTCTCAAAGATTAAAAAAATGTGAGGTCAGTGGGATGTGCTGTGTAGCCTGAATTCTCCTACAAAGGAAGCCAGGCCCTTTGAATCCATTTCTTTGTAACCTCCAGAAAAGTGGTGGCAGTTAATTACCATGGCTTTGGAGCAATTAACTGCTAATTTGAGTATGTCTGGGCATGGCTTCTGACAAAGTTAATCCACTCAGGGTTTTCCTTTAAGGCCCAGCTTTACTTCTGACTTTGTCTTTGGAGCAGACCACAATTTTACCAAGTGCATCTTTATGGGTTTCTGTTGTTCCTGTGTCCTTGAGTATATCCAAGAATCAGTTTGGAATATTGTCTGAGTTCATCACAGGCACTTTGGCTGCTTGCCTTGGCCACACTTTTGCTCCCCTCTGGGTCCATGCAGGTGGCCATACCTGGCACTCTGAGGTGCTGTTTAGCCTGCCAGGGTGAGCCATTTCATCCCCGAAAGTTCTCTGGGATGGATGGGATGTATTACCTTGGGATGTGCCTGTGCTATTGGCTCAGCCAAGAGCCTGGAGGATTATCTAGGCTAGACCTCATTTCCTGACTGCTAAAATGAACTGAGATGTATGCTGCTCATAGTTACAAGTTTCTATAGTCCTAGAAATGTTTTTATGCAAAAGTACGTCTTGGCCATCTGATTTTATTGAAAGAATCTTCTTCATATTGGCCATTATTGTCAGTTCTCTTTTTCAATTACCCCTTCTAAAATGGTCCCAGCTTTCTGGGATTCCATATAAGGAAGGGTACATGGCTATCAAACAGAAAATTGATTGCTCATCCTGTGAGTAATCTCATAGTAAAAAGGAAAGCTGGATTTCAGTGACCACCTGGAACTGAGTCTGGGAAAATATCTCAGCGCAATGGGAACTTGAGCTGGACTTCAGTGGTTGTAAGGCTGGGCTCTAGATAGGGTCAGTTCTGGGATTAAAACATCTGCTTTCCTGGGCTGGATGTTGTCCATACTCCTTGGAATAGGACAGCTACTCATGGGAGATGTTAGCCAAGTTCTGGAACCAGCTCTGCTTGTAAACCCTCTCAGGAAGCTCCTGCTGGTATCTGGCAATGCTGAATGCTCAGGTGGGAGGAACTGAGAGGGGCTGTGTTGAAATGACACCTCAGTGCTTGGGATTGGGCAGTAGAATACAGAGAACATGAGGAACTGGAGCTAGGTATCCTCAGGTAACTTGCAGTTGCCTTTGGAGAGGTGTTTGTATCCATATGTGTGCATCCCAGCTGGAAGTTGGATAGCTCTGCTCAGCAGAGTGAACACAAGGAATCATTATTGCTCTGGAGCCATGATAGTCTAAGGATGTGAGAAGCACATTTTATGGGCAGAAGGTGATTTTTGTTTTTCTGTTATTAATCCCAGTGGAATATTTAGAAAAGCAATCAAAGTTTTAGTTTCATCTCTCTTGAGTAGTTTCCTACTTCAGGCAGACTCACCAAAGCTGGATACCTGCATGTATGCATGTGTTGTCCCAAAATGGTTTGGAAAAGAATTCCGAGGGTGAAACCCAAAGAATTCCTGACTGACCTTAGGAATGTCACATTAACACTCTGTTTCCTTTTGTTATCAGTGACTAATACCTATTCCCTCCATGAACAAAATAATCTCTGTGGTGTGTTGGATCATTTTAAATGGGGGAGCAGGGATAAGGAAATCTGAACATCAAAGCAGTGGTGAAGGAGAGCTTATCTGTGGAGCAAAGGTGGAATGAACACACACCAATGCATTTGTTGTTATCCTCAAGGTCTGATAATCTGCACCACACTGAGATGCTGTTGGGTTTCAGCAGTCAAATAGAGACAGATAGGAAAAAAAACTTCACCATTTAGCTAATCAGGATTACACCCAGCTAATGGAGAGAGGTTGTTTTCCCCCCCTTCCCTATCATCCTGGTCGATTCCAATTGATCCGAGTTCTGCTGAGCGAGAGCAGTCCTTCAAAGTTTATTCTGGTGTCAATTTTTATAGTTTCCCCCGCTGATCAATAGAATGCATAATCATTAAGGCAAAGTTTGTGAAAGCTAATCCTTCAATAGGAGTTTTATGAATGGCTCAGAGTGAGCTTGAAGCATTTGGATGTAAGTGGAACCTTTAATCAGGTGAGTGACAGGAGACAGTCAATAGGATTTGCTGAGATTGAATTCTGATTTTCTATACAGCTCTGCAGAGTGAGCAGGAGAGAGGGGAATGGGGATGGCCAGAGGAGCAGACACAAGCTAAAATGGAAGTTTTTCCTCTTTTATTATTTATAAAATGTATTTCCAGTATTTTTAAGAAACACTTTGCACTTGCATATCATTTTTCACCTGGAGAGCTCAAATGGGGACATTTGCTGATTAAACACTGCATCATCTTCTTGTGAAGTTGAATAACAATTAGTGCTGCTTTATGCTGGGAGAGCTTCCTGCACCAGGTTTTCCAAGTGCAACACCTTTGGAGCTTCTTGGCAAGGTGAGAAAAAGCAGAGGCTGATGGAGTAGGACCGTAGCAGAGGAAAAGGAACTGCGGAAGCAGAATTGCTTTGGATTTGCCCACTTGGCATGTGGTTTAACTGTGGACTTGTTTTTTTCTTTTTTGACACATCCTAGTCTCTCTGGAAGGACTGATCTGAATTGTGTAAACTAAGAAGAAGAGTAAGGAATTATCTAAAACAGGGGACTGGAAAATCAGAGGATGAGTGGGATGAGCGGGATGAGCTGTTGCACTGAGCTCATCACTACCAAAAAGCCCTTGGTGACAGCATTAATATTTCTCCTTTTCTCCTTTTCTGCTATTTCAAGTGCAGTGAAATGAGCAGAGAAAACCTGCCAGCAGGACACTTCTTCCAGCAGCAAGAAGTATTTTTCCTTGGGCAAATAACTTCTTTTTGCTGGAGGATCTGCCTTAGTGTGCCAAGATGAGAAGAAAACAGCCAAGGGAGAATCTGTTTGTACTTGGTGTGTTGATGAATGAAGGGCTAGGTTTTGGTGTTAGCACAAAGACCTGTGTGCAATTGGACACACTGAGCATTCCTTAGCTGTCAGGTTGGGCAGGGCTTTGAGGCAGGAAACCAAAACTGCTGAAGAGCAAAGCTGGGCTTTTCCTTTGCAGTTTCCAAGAAGAACAGAGTAACAGACATGAATCATGTGAATACTGGGCAGTGAATTCCTTTGCAGCTGGCAGATTGAGGGGTTGCTAAGAGTGTTTGAAAGGGAGTTTAAAGTTGCAGTGAGTTGCCTGCTTTAAACTGATCCAGCTCCATTGGCTTCCCCTGCTTTGCATCAGCTGAACGGTGTCCTCAGGCTCATCATCTGGCTTTCCCCTCTGATAGTTTAACAAATGTTTGAAAAGCAGATTCTCATTTGGAGGGTTGAACAAAGTTGTCTTGAGCTCCTGACACTGCACCTGCAGGTGGGCTCAGGGGGTAGGGCTGAGGGACCAGCTCATGGCCCTCTGTACATGAAGTTTGAATGTGTCGTGCTCCTCATCTTCTGCTATTGTCCTATTGGGAACTTGGTAAAAGCAGGAGTTCTTTATTTTAGCTGAATGTGTTTTCTTTATTTATTGCTGTTTCATAGTCCCTGGGGCACTTTGTCATCATGATTACACAGCAGTATGAGTAGAGAGATAAGAAATAGAGAAATTCTGCTTATGGCAGCACCTTCAGGAGTTCAGAGGAGTCAGACCTATACGGGAAATTCACCACCACTTGCTAAGAAAATAGAACATGCCAGATGAACTCGAGGTGCTGGCCCAGACCTGGAGAAATGCTGTTTGGTTTCCAGGCACAGGCAGGACTGTGAGAGCTGTGATGGGGCAGCACCTTCACTTTGCCATGGTAAGGTTTGGGGGGAAGCGTGTGGTGAGTGGAAGCTCTCTTACCTCACAGAGGAGTTACCACCAGGGACTGTTGATGGTTTCACACCTAGACCTGGATCTGAACGTTGTTTCTTGACCCCACTGCTAAAAGACTGGGGTTTGGCATTCTGTATGAAATGCTTGCAAGCCTCTACCCTGAACTGCTTTTGAGTGACAAAGAGAGAGATAGGGACAGCTCCAAACTTGGAAATTATTCATTGCTGAGATGTATTTCAAAGCTTTTGGTCTGACAAGTGCTAACCTTTGATCTGGTAAATGAGAACTTTACCCTGTGGAGGTGAGGGAAGGGGAGGAGAAGGGAGGATTAATAAATAGGGGAAGGGGAGGATGACTTAGGAAAGGTCAATGGGACCTGAAAGCTGAGTTTGTTGCATCAAGCTCAGGTGGAAGGAGATGCTGAGGGGGCTCAGGAAAATACTGTAGACTGTGAGAGTGCTTCAGCTTCCATTCCTTCCCCATGCCCTTGTCTACCTTCTCCTGGAAGTACTGGTCTGCTTTGCCAGGGTGACTGGGGAGGACACTGGCACTTGGGGTCAGGGTTGGAATTGTCCCACTCAGCCTGGGCTGTCCCAGCCATCAAAGTGTGGAGCACAAATGTGTTATGGGCAGCTGTGGCTTGAGAGGTTTTGCTGCCAGAGCAGATGGTGGTTGTGGGGAAGTCACTGGACCTTTTCTTGTTAACCTTGAGTGTAGCTATGCTGTGCTGCAGCCCACAGAGCCCCTAAGAGTCAGTGAGCAAAAGCAGCTGAGTTCAAACTGCCCTTGGCAGGACACAGCATCAAAGGTGCTTTCCCAGAGTTATTCCTCCAAGAAATCAGGGGAGTTTTATGAGTCTTAGCTCACCCCAATGCTGCAATGCTGTGTTTATGACACATCAGTTTTTCCTTCTCTTTTGTCATTGCTTTCCTTCTGGCTGACCAAGTAGTTTTCCAGCTCCACCAAATGCTTCACATTCTGCTGGGCCCCTCCAGAGGCTGACAATGCTGCTCACCAGCACTGCTGGGATGCTTTCCATGAGTGATGACCCTGTTCCCAGCCTTCCCCACACCCCCTCCCTCTGCCTCCCACTATGGTAAATATTTTAGTACTCGTTGAAATCAATTGAGCCTCATCAATTGGAAATAGAGTGTAAATCACTGGGACTTTTGAATTCACCCCAGAAATCAATTTTCACACATTAGGGCTATTAGCTTATTGAGAAGTGTGTGATAAATGGCTGTGGGCCATGGTGCAGCCACACCTGCCAGCTCTGCATTTTGCATCTCAAGTAGGCTCAGATCAGGGGGATGCCAAGGGGAGGCAGGTCTCAGTGTGGGGTAGGAGACACGAGGCTCCTGAGCCAGGCAATCTGTGCCTGGAGATCAATAACACCACGAGCACTAACTCATCCTCGCCGGGGCTGGAGGAGGCTCGCAGCCAAAGCTGTGGTTAGGAAGCTAATTCTTATTCTTTCACAAAGATGAGTGTAATTTGGGGAGGAAAGGTGAAACATAGATGACAAACATTTAATAAAACTAATGCAGTAGTTTAGAAAAGAAGCTTTTGTGTAAGTCAATATCCTCCTTCCACACAGCAGCTGCAGGTAGGGTGTAGAAGTGCTGCTTCCTTCTGTCATCCCAGTGCTCCAGGGAAGGAGGATGCACAGTTCATTTCCAGCTGTGATACAGGGATAACTAGGATTTCTAGTCTCTCTCTGTAATTCCTTCCTATCCCCTTGATTTCTAAGAGTGGCAGCTAATTAGCTTCTTGCTGAATGAGTCTAGGACAGGCAAGGGATCTGGTGGCCTTGGCCAGTGCCCAGCAAGTCCTTCTGTGGCCATCTGGAAGAGCTTGGTCTGTATTTAAAACATAACTGATTCTTCTCAGTTACCAGTGCCAGTCCAAACCATGGGTGACTCCAGGGCCTTGGAGGCTCTCCAGAGCTGCACTCCGTGTTCATGTGCTGTGGAGTTTGGCATTTTACACATGTAAACCACCCCTGGAGCTGCGGCAGTCATGCAAAAGTAGGGCAGTCTCTTTGGCTAGAGATCTCATCTCAGTCCTTCTCCTAAAAACTTCTCCTAAAAAAGCATATGTTTCCCAATATTGGATATTTGTCTGTACAACAGGAAAAAAAGGATCCTGGAGCACTGGATGGATTGTGCAATATCAGGAGCAATTGATTTTCTTGCTGTGCAGTGGATGGTGGGCTCGTGTACCCCTGTCATTCCAGGAATAAAATCCTGACTTACTTCAAGGGACACAGGAGATAGATGCCATCAAAGATTCTTTCCCAAGATAAGCAGCGTGGGCTGAGGCAAAGCTCCTTCCTGTGAACATCTGGAAGGGAATGACTCAGATGCTTCTAAGCCTGTCCACTTTGGAAGCCCAGGCCAGTGGTGCAAGAGGGGGTTTCCTTGCCCAGACACTTCAGATGTGCTGTGGCCTGGCTTGTTTTAGTGAGAGTGCTGCCAAATGGACTTGAAATGCATCAGGAGCATCCCAAGAACAGGCAGGAGGAGAGCCAGCACAAGGAATAGAGATTTCCAGGAGGAAGTTCTTGGCTAACACTTGGAGGTAGCTTTGATCCACCCCTAGCATCCATTGTTTCCATGCTGGTGCTTTATCTCTCCATATGCCTCTTCCCTTCTTCCTGTTTGCTTTGAAGGACCAAACTGAGGGACGGAGAGTCCTGACTCACTTTGGGATGATCTTTGCTGGCCAGCTGGGAGCAGGAAGCAATGACCCACTCTCCAAAGAGTGCCAGCGAGGTTTGGCAGCTCTCACAGCAGCACAGACAGCTGGCTTTAAAACATTCACACCTAAAAGCTCCTGGGTTTCATTCAGCCACATTGCTGGAACATTTTCCAGTTGCTCCATCCAAAATTTTGCCTTTCTTCTTCCTTACAAGTTTCGTATGGAGCAGCACCCCCCGTGCTGTGCAGACCTGTTGGGTAAGGTTATTCCCAGGATCCGGAGTTTGAGGCCGGCCGGCTGCCATCAGGACTCCCGGGCAGGGGCTGCATTGCTTCTCTGACAGTCCTGGGCTCTCACCCTCAGCTAATTACTTTGATCCTTTACACTTTGTAAAAATTCTTACGACACAAAATAAGTCCCCCCTGGCTTTAACCTTGTGACCTGACCGGCCCTCGTAAAAGGGAGGGAGAAAAGCCAGCCGTGCACACCCAAACGCACTCACCCACCCCTGTGCCTGCATCCACATCCCCACAAACTGCCTAAAGCCTGGGGCTTTAATAGTTTCCTCCCAGGACTCCCACAAAAAGGCAAATAAAACTCCTTTTACAAGATAGCAGAGCAGCATGAAGGATCAACTTCACCAACAAGGAGTCCTTTCTTCAGTTCATTTGTTTTAAACCTCCTTTTCTTGCAGAGTTTGATCCTCTGAGTGCCTCTCTCCTTCCATCCCTATCCCTCTTGCCTGCCCTGCTGCCAACAGTTTAATGGCTAAAACAAGCAGGGTATTTTTTCAGGATCTGCTTGTTCACAGGGTGTAACCTGTGTGTGAACAAATACTTTTAAATTCCCTTTTCACAAATTGGGAATGTTTCTTCTTTCTTCCTCACAGGACCCAGCTAAGAAAAGAAATGCAAAGGCAAGAGAGAGAAAACCATCATATTTATGAAGGGCAGTTAAATAGAGCAGGGATCTGTGAGGTAGCTGAGGAGAGATACAATACAGGTCTATAAAATCATAAGTGGTCTGGAAAAATAAAGAGGTTGTTACTCTTTTACCTTGGTTAGTACAAAAAGCAGATTCAGTTCTTCACATAATGTGTATGTCCCTTTCCCTGAGCTGGGGGAAGCATTTCAGAGAATGGCAACTTGGTGAACAGCAGAATGAAATCTAATGTATGGTTTAGATTAAGGATGGGGAAACAAATTTGTATCTTGCTCCCTTACTAGCTGACTTGTTATAAAACTTGCAGACACTTAATAATCTTGAGACTTCTTTCTCTCTGACATATTTGGGGAAGAATGCTCAACATTTTCTGAAGTTGCCATAAACCAGAATGTAGTGCAAGCTGCACACACATCAGGATTCAGGAGCCTTGCCTCTTTAGGATAACAGAGAAAAAAATAAAACCCTTAATTTGCCAACAAAACCCACATTTGGATGCCTTTATCATTTCCTCAGTTCAGCCAAAACCAAACTGTTTGAAAGCTTTTAGGCTTTCATTGATTTCTCCCTTCTTTATAGTATTTTTTATTTCCCATACTTGAATTAGAACTGGTAAAAGAAGGAGTTCAGGAATAAAATTCTGCAGAGTCTGTTCTTCTTAACACATCATCTGGATGCGATAGGCAAAAAAACTCCAGACTCAGATGGAACCAAGGGTGTCATTTCATGTTCTCTGGGAGCCTGAAAATGGATTCTGGAAACACTGAGGGGAAAAGCACCCCAGCCTTTTGGTGCAAGGTCTGCAGTGTCTGTGCCGTTCCATTTTGCTGGACAGCAGGGTCTTGGATCCAAGGCTCAAGACAGGGAGTGAAACTTCCATGCCACTGGTGAGGATGGCTCTGGAGGCAATACCTGCACAGAAACATGTTGTGTGTGCTCTTTAATGAGAAAAAAAATCTTGCATTGTGAATGTGGGCCATTTCTCCAAGTCCATTTGGCAGTTCTAACCCTGAAATAAAAACAGAGGCTCCTTTTAGCTCCCCATATGAAGTCCCTGTGTATGTTTTCTCCTCTTGCACCCCTCAGGGTGAGGCACAGCCACAGTATCTGGTTAAGATCTGTGGAAGTCATTCAGCAGAAAGTGGCATTATTAGGAAATGTGTATGTCTGAGGCAAAGGTGGATTTTGCTGATTGCTTGGGCATTAAGGCTTTGGGATCAAAAGTGTGACTGAGAGATTGTGAAGGATCCAGGAGGAATCTTGGTAGGATTTTCACACTCATCTCCCTGTCTTTATTTGAAGAGGATAATTATTAATATGGGGATCTCATTTGAAGAGGATAATTATTCATATGGGGATCTCACTTGTTTGTCCATGTTTGTACAGCACCTACCACAGGAGAGTCCTTGCTGCTTGCTTGGGAATCTTTGGGATTCCTGCACTGTGCTTTGCTGATGCTCAGGGAAGAATCTATTCCTGTAACAGAAAAATAAGGATCCTCCCCAGCACCCCTTCCCCTGTGAGAGATTCTCTGTGTGGGTTTTCTCATTCCCTCCAGGCCTGTGAGCCTGGATTTATCCCATCAAGGGGGACTTGAACTCCCCAGTGCTGAGTTTTTTCTCTGTTTTTGTCTGGGTCAGCATCCCGCACACAAGAGCCTGAGTGGAATCACCTCCAGACTGAGTCTCCATAGGGTGCTGACCATGCCAGAGCTCTGACCACAACCAAATTCTAGTCCAGGGCTCTGAGCTGGTCTCTCTTTCCCCAAGTTGCCTGCTTGTACTAAATACTGGGGCAGCTCTCTAAAATACTGAAGGAACAAAGCATGCAAGGCAGTAAAATGAGGCAATTAAACCTATAAAACCAGGGTTTACAAGGGACTTTATAGTGTCAGAGGCTTTTTATAGCTTTTTTAGATTAGTTTAAATAAAAAAGGGGGAGAGAGAAAGAGAGAAAGAGAGAGGGAGAAAAAGAGGACCTGAAACTTGAGGAGACTTAAAAGTTCAGAGAGAGGCTTTTAGGAAGAACAGAGGGGTAATAATTAGAGGCACATTTTCCATTTCACTGTCTTTGCAAATTGAAATTAAAGAAGCGGGTGGGGGAAGCATGCACAGAACAACAGGCAGTTTGCATTGCTCCCTCTTCCTCCTGGTAGCATTTGATTTTTCTATTTCTGTTCTTTTGCTTTCTGGCTGGGTGAGGGCATCTCATCACCTGGGCAAAGAGACTAAAGGGAAAGAGTAATCTCAGGCCAGGTGAAGTTTAGCTTTGGTTTATTTTCCCCTCCTGCTGTGCCTGCTCACTGGTTCAGTGTGCCTTGCAGATCTGGGAGCTCATGTTCAAGAGGTGAAATGGAGCCAGCACCTGATTAAAGCAAATTTGGCCAGGGGAGACAATGGATCCTGTGTTTTAAAGGGCTTTTAGTGTTTTAGTTCCTCCAGCTTCCCTTGGCATTCCATGAACACAACATGCACACACCAGGAGATGAAACTACCTTGGGAGTGTCTAATCAGAGCCTTTCTTGGCTTTTGTCTGCTTGTGTGTGAACTAAGAAAAAGGTGATTCACATCTCCCAAATCCTGCATCCTTCTCTATGGAAGCACCTCCTTTATTCAGGCCTGGTTTCCTCCCCAGCAATAGAACACCCAGTGCTTTCAAAGGGGTGCAAACCAACCAGCATTTCTGGGCCTCTCTTTTCTCCAGCTCTGTATCCCATGCAATTCCTCAGAGTAGATCCTTGAAAAGGCCAAAGGCTGCTGTCCTGAACTCCAGGGTTGTGGTTCTGCTTTTTGCTTTGTTTTTTTTGCTATCAGTCTTGGTCCCTTTAGAAGTGGCCCCAGAGCCTGTGCTCTGTGATGGCCGAAGAAAACAGTCTCACCTCATATATGTGGCCATTTTTTCCTTACATAAAGAGGAAATGTCTGCTGGAAATCTTGTCATCATCACTCTCATTTATAGCATTAGGAAAATTACCCTTTCCATGGTGTTTGTAGGATCTTGCCCAAGCCAGGGATCTTGGAGTCTGGAACACTTTGCTGCATTCATTATCTTTACACTTTTCTCTTTTTCCTGTATGCAATAGTTTACGTTGGTAGAGTGTAGATCCTGGTTGGTTGCTAGAATGTGCAATTAGTAAATTACTAATTAACCATAGCAATTCATCATCCTGCTGCTGTGCAGTTTTTTATGTAACCCTGTCTCTTCTCTAAGGCAATAGAGGTAGGGCCCATCCTTTGAAAAATAAACTTACAGGGAATAGGAGCCAGCAGCCTGTGTTCCAGATCAGCTTGAGCACCTGAGTGTGACATTTCTGCCACTGGAGAAGGTGACAGAGAGAAGGGTTCCACCACCCTCAGGTGGGTTCTGCAGCAAAAGGGGAGTTTGCTCATGATAATCTTCAGTTCATCTGAGCTGAATTGTTCCTTTTGTAACAATACAAAATAGGGGGTGAGGGGTGAGCAGGAGAGACAAAACCTGAAAGGAGTTAGGATGTGTGACAGTGACAGAGAAGGTTTGGGGCAGGAAGAGGAGTAAATTCAGATCTGAGATGGGCACAAATCTCAGCCCATCAGAGAGATGGCTCTGAGGTTTGGAGCCATCCAAACAGCTCCAAAGTGTTTTTCTGACCAACTTGCAAAAGGCATGAGCAGTTCTAAACTGCATCTCCACATGCCTTCCTGCCTGAAAGAAGGTTAAAAATGAAGCACAATGAGGCAAAATTTCCCATTTCTGATCCCATTGACATGGGGGTAATTATCTTCATTTGAGATGTTACCATTTTACAGTGAGATTGGAGTCAAGCCCAGCATGCTTGAAGCAGTGCTTGAGTTTTTAAAGTCTGCAAATGTGTGTTATTGCAATCACATGATAAATAGTTCTAAAATCAATAGAGAAAGCTATTAAAAATGTGGGTTTTGTCTCTGTCTAGCAAGGTACATTAAGATACATGTATCATCCTACAGTCTTTTTTCCTCTCTCTCCATATATGTGTGTAGGGGTGGAAATTTTGGAGTACTCAATGTTGGTCAGACCGTCCCCAATGGAAAATACAACACTGACCTCAAATAGCATCACATTTTAGGGCAGTGATGAGTGATTTCTAAAATGCTACCATTAAGTATATATATTGAAAAAGAAATCACTAGAGGAAGAGTGAGTCTGACTTCCCTGATCCTGAAGTTCTGTTTGAGAAATGGTGATGAGAGGGAGCTCTGGCTGGGCAGAGCTCCTTGTTTGGGTCATCCCAGTCTAACACTGGTGTGGCATTTCTATTGCAATTTCCCACCTGGGATTTATTTTTTGAAATCTGAAGAGCTCAAGGAAGAAAGTGAGCCTGGAATGACTTGTTTGCATCTCCTATGTTATCAAATGCATCAAGAAACAAAGAGCTGGCTGCATGAAGCTCTCAGAACAGGATTTTTTAAAAAAGCCTCACATTTGGTAGTTGCTAAATACAACTTTGAGTAAGCATTGGAGTCAAACAAACAACTTTTATGAGTGAGAAGATCCATCTGCTACCACTGATCTTATAGATCTTCCTGTTCCTGATACTTCAGTATTTTAAATGACATCTAATGGTCCAGAGCACCCAAAGCAATCAATGTTATTCAAGCTCCACAGCCCCTGCTGCAGGTGTGGGCTGTCCCAGCACAGTGGGTTTGAAGCCAGAGCCTCAGCTCCTTTCAATCTATGTCAGCACTTCACAGCTCGCTCAGGACCTGGCCCCAGAGAAAAGTCTTGGCCAGCAAATTATCTTGGTCTGCACGAAAAAAACCTCCTTGGTTGATCCCATTGGGATGCAGAGCCACTGTGCTGCTTCAGTGCCTGGAGGAGAGACTGCTCCTACACCTGAGCCTGCTCAGAGCTCAGGACAGAGCTGATCACACTCCACGAGAACAAAAAAGGAGTTAGCAGGGAAAATTAAGCCTGTTCTTCATGTCTGTTTAGTCTTCCCTGCACAGTTTGCAATGGCAGTGCTGCCAGGGCTCGTTGTTGGGAACACAGCTCCTCCTGGCAGGAGGTTCTGAGCCTGCCTGGGATCCCACGGGCAGCATCCATCCTGAACAGCATCCCAGAGCCAGACAGGTACCTGGCTGTGCTGATGCCTGGCAGTCTGTCTGTCCCCACTCTCAGTGTGTACCTGGCTGTGCTGATGCCTGGCAGTCTGTCTGTCCCCATACCTGGCTGTGCTGATGCCTGGCAGTCTGTCTGTCCCCATACCTGGCTGTGCTGATGCCTGGCAGTCTGTCTGTCCCCACCCCTGGCCAGGACAGTCTGTGGTTGGCCTGAGAGCCTCATGGTCTGTCTCTGCCTCTCTCCCTTTCGTTTTCTTGGCTCCATAAGTCAGATGAAATGTCTTTAAAGAGCACAATTTGAATGATGGAGCGTATAATTCCATCTCGGGAGTTGTGATGACTCGAGCTTGGTTCTTGTGGTTTATGATGTCACCAGGACCCATCGATGGAGTCGTAGCCCCATTATTCACCATTGCCCTGTTATTTATTCTGTGCAATAAATGGCTGCAGTTTAATCACCAGAGTAAATTGCTGAAGCATCTTGGTGGAAATTGTGATGTTACTGTAGTGGTTTCTATGGCAACGGCCACTCCATCGGGAGGCTGATACAGAGGGAACAGCAGCACTGAGCACCCAGGGGACAGAAGTGAGCACCAGCCTCAGAGAGGGGAACCTGGGGGACAAGTCCAGACACACCCTCAGGGGGGAAAATCCATTAATTGTTGTTGGATATCACATGTAGTCTCTGGAAAACTGGGATCTGGATCTCGACTCCGCCAGCCTTGGCAGATTTGTGCCATCGATTTCATGCAGAGAGACTTTTAGGAAAAACTCCCAACTACTCTGTAGAGGTGGAAAGCAAAACTATCTTTCCTGCACACTTTTATTTTGTTTAGGCTTTTTTGTTTGGTTTTTTTTTTCCTTTTCCAGTTCATATAGAAAAAAAGGACTGAGGAGACTTGAACCAAATTGTTCAGAACTTTCTACAGTTAATGTTTGTGTTTGATTTTAGTGTAGGCAACAGAAAGAGGAGACCTATCTGCACTGTCTTAATTCTTTTTGCCTTGTGACCTTGTATCTCTTGCTTTAAAAGGCCTGGTAAGATCCTGGATTTTAGTGGTGGTGGGGCATAATGTTGCTTGATGGTGCATGCAGTTCCTTCTTTTTGGCAAAATACATTTGCCAACATATTTAATGCCTGATGGTTGTGGATATGCAGTAGGCATTGGAATAAACATAGGGCTGGGATGTAGTATCATAATAGAACCTTATTATAACATAATTATTATTTATTGTTTCTTAGTGAAGGGATATTTATGACATGGTTTTGCATTCCATATCTTAAGTTTCCATTCAAGCCCCAGATTTTCTGGATTTCTTTCTTTTTTTCTCTTTCTTCTTCCTCAAAAAAGTAAAATCAAAGCTTAACTAAAACCTGTCTGTTTTCTGTTTTTAAGAAAAAGGCAAGACACTTAAATTTCTCTCCTCTCCTTTCTCCTTTATTCCTCCCCACTTTCTTCATTCATTTTTCTCCATGGGAAAAAAAAAAGTAAAAGCTTTCTCTGTCCATCCTCTTTCAACACCTTGGGAATGCTTGCAGTGCTCAGCTCTTTTTTTCTCATTTCCTCAGCTGAGCAGCCCTAGAGAAGTACCCCAGCACGTGGTATCAGTGCCCTGACAGTCTGCTGCTTATGGGAAATGTCATTTTACAATGTAACTTTTTTTTTTTTTACCTCAAACTTTATGATTTTCTACAAGGATTCATTGTTTTAAGCCACGGAACCAACATGTGTTTTTTGAGATATCACTTACCTTTAGTAGCAGTTGAGTTTTGGTCACCAGGCTGAGCTGTTTCTGGATTCCTGCATTTATTCTGTTCTGGTAACCTGATACAGCCCAGCCAGGGAAGAACAGAAAGAAAAGCCTTTTAATTTATGGTAGGTCTCAGTTCTAATCATGTAGTTGTGTAGACTTTGGCTTTATCGTGAATCATTTTTAATGACAGTTGAAGAGAAAAGAATTGAAAAGCAAACCTTACCTTTCTCATCACTGACAGCTTTTCATACCACATCAGACTTTTTATGGCACAGCCTTGCAGTGAGGGTAAGATGCAAAGGAAGGGCTGGACCCAAGGGCTGCCCAGCAGCAGGCCATGGAGCCTTTTCCTGCCTAGCACAAGACAGGCCTTTACAGAAGCAATTTCAGAGCTCTCAGTAAATAGAGAGCAATTTTTCACCTAAACATTGTATGTGGAGACTCCATAAGGAAATATATGTTTCCTTGTAGGAGACTTGATTTTATTGGTCACCTTTCAGAAGGCCCTTGGAAGTTCTCTAGGGAAATCCCTGGACAAAAGGGTGAAAAAAGTTGATGGCAAAAGCCCTCATGGATTTGAATATAGCCAGAAAGTCACTGCTTCCCTGCAGTGAGCCTGGTGACATCTGTGTGTGATCAGTCAGGGGCCTGGGGGTCACCAGCTACAGCCCCAAGGCTGCCAGAGCTCCAGGAACATTTGGACAATGCCCTTGGGCACAGGGTGGGGTTGTTGGGGTATCTGTGCAGGGCCAGGGGCTGGACTGGGTGGTCCCTGTGAGTCCCCCTTCCCACTCTGGATATTCTGGATTCTCTTCCATTGTATGATCCTATTTGCTTTGGAGTCTATGCTATTGGTCAGAAAAGAAAATTATCTGCAGAAATTGGTGGTTTGGCATCAACTTGCCAAGAGAGCTGATGTCAAGGGTCATCCTCCTTCCTGAGAGCCCGTGGCTGTGCACTCAGGAATCACAAAGCAGGAGTTTAGTGCTGATCCCCTGAGCAGGGGCAGGAGGAGGCACTGCCAGGGCAGCTGAGGTGGTGCCCAGCAGAGTTAATAGGGAGATGCTCTCTCTGTAATTGGATACTGGCAGGATCCTGCAGTGCATCTTCGTGGCCACTTCCCATCAGCACTAATGTGGCTTTCTGAAAGCTCATCCCTTTTCCTGGCATGGCCACTCTTCACTGGGGCACTTGTTAACTCCCCCACCTTTGTGTGCTTTGACCTGCCGTGCTCTGGGCGTGCCAAGATCCTGTGTCAGGCTGGAGCTTCTCGATGCTCCTGAAACAAACCCAAGACATTTCTTGGAGGCTGAGGGAGCAATGAGAAGCCTGCATAGAATAAATCCCACATAACCATGGGCTTCAAATGGCTTCTGTCATCCTTGTGTTTCCTCCATGACCTCCAACTTTCTCCTGTATGGAAACATTTTCAACTTAGGTTGGCTACACACTGCGTTCTTTCTGACACATTTTGACAAATTCAGTTTGATTTTTGCCCTTGAGGTCTTTCTAGGCTTAATTTTATGGTTGTGGAAGGTCATCAAAAGGGTAGTGCAATTTAAAGACCAAATTGTGTCACATTTACTCACGGGACTGGTAACTCTTCCTCTTGAAGATGTCCATTCATTTCAATGGCACTACACCCGCAGTAAATGGCACCCGTTGTAAGCAGAGGCTCTGGGCCCTGTCTTACTCCTCTAACTGGACTACTCAGAGAGTAAACGTCAAGTCCTTGGCCTCAACATTGGTTTTCCAGCCCCTGTTGCTCTGAGGTGGTTTTTTGGCCCCCTCTAGTGACTACCCACATGGATTTATGAGTGAGATCCGACCTTTCTGTGATCAGAAACAGCCATTTCCACCCTGACCTGACTGTAAATGGCTTCAATTTTAGAAGTGGCATTTCAAATGCTGACACACCGAGTTTGTTCCCCTTTGCTCACAACATTCTCAGGAGCATCCCGTTTACAGCTTGGTGAGGCTTCTTGCAGTGTTGGAAAGTGTTCACAGTGGTTGAAGGAGAGTCAGACCACAGACCTGTTGATGTGGTGGCATGGCCATGGTTACACTCCCACAGCCCAAAGGTTCACTTTCTTTAGGGGAAGCAGGAGGGTTTTGGTGTTACAGCTGCACTACCAAAGAAACAGCCATGAGCTGAATCATAGAATTATCCAGGTTGGAAACGCCCACTGAGATCATTGGGTCCAACCACTGCAGGCCCACCACTGACCCGTGTCCCCAAGTGACGCATCCGTGTGTTTTTTGAACACTTCCAGGGATGGTGATTCCAGCCCTGCCCTGATCAGACTGCTCAGTCTCTGACCACCCTTTCAAGGAAGAAATTTTTCTCAATATCTAATGTCAGAGAGTTGTGCAGAGCCAGAAGGTCCCCCCTGAGCCTCCTTTTCTCCAGGCTGAGCCCCTTTCCCAGCTCCTTCAGCTGCTCCTCCATGGTTTGGGACTTATGATCTTCTACTGAATTACAGTGAAACCTGGAGTGACACTTGGAGTTGATACTGAGGAGGCATTTTTTAAAGCCTTTCTTTTTCTTATTCTTTTCGTACTACTGGAACCACAAAAGGGAATCTCATTTAAAATATGAATTAGAAACTTTATACTTCTTATGGCTCTGTATTCTGGAGAAGTAGATACTTATCACATGCCTGTGTCCTTGGGCGAGTGTGCAAGGAGCTTTTGGAATAGTTTTCTACTTTTTGGCTAATGAAGAGTGGGGCAATTACTTATTCCAAGAAGCTGGAGCCAGGCTGACAGCCTGGGGGTAGACCTGAAAGCACTGTAACACTTTAGGCTTTAGATGCTCTGAGATCTTTTAGAAACAACTACCTTGATCTTTTAGTGCCCTGGTAAATCATTTATTTTGATCACCTGCTTACAAATTCCTCCTCACCGATCCTGTGGGATTGACGGGTCTGGGTATGCAGCTCCAAGAGCTCCAGCAGGTGAACTTCAGCTGGGCCCCCAGAGCACCTGGCAAAGCTCCTCACTTGGGAGCAGCCTCAGTCAAGGCAGAGCTGAAATTCAAATTCCTCTGACAAACGGTGTCTGGAACTGGAGGTTTTGGATGGGAATTTTTCCCTCTCAGGTTGCAGGCTGCAGTCAGGACACGCTTCCATCTCTCCTCCCACTGTGTGCCTTGCTGCTCCTTGACAATCTGTTTCAATTCCCCTTCACTCCAGCATGACCAGGTGCCCCCAGGTTACCCAGTGATTCATCTCTGTGGAATTTAGGAGTGCTGCTTCTCTGCTCTTACCCAGATTGGCAAGAGGGTTATTAAAGCATCAGAGATTAACCAGAACCTCTTTTGGTGAATATTTAGGCTAAGAGCACTTGATGCCAAATGCTATTTTACACGTGAATTCTGACACCGGACTTCACTACTGCACCTCCCATTCCTCTGTATGCGTGGGCTTGAACACCTTTTCCAACTACAATCACATTAGAGGGTCCCTGATGCTTTGGGAATGTACATGGGGAATGACTTCAAGTGGAAGCGTGTTTGGATTGTCCTATTTCTATTTCTGAAGCCCTCTCAAGGAAGCTCGCTCTCTCTTCTCACCCCATCGCTTCCAATGGGGCCGAGTCATTGCATTCTGTGTGCGCACAATGACACCTCAGAGAGACTTGGACTGTTCTCTTGTCTCACTTCCACTCTCTTCCAGGCTGGATGCACACCCTGGAGGTATGTGGTTTGTCTCAAGATATAAGACTTCCCCCCTCAGAAACTACATTACTTCAACAAGCCGCAAAGGGCTGGCAAGAGGGAGAAGGATGCTCGTGTTAGTGCAGCTTTCCCCTGGGATCTCTTCTGCGGACTCCATGCAGCTGGAAACAGACCCTGCTGCTCCTGCATCCCATGTGTGCACAGAAACACGTTCCCTCATGCAGCATTTCACTGATGTGTGGGTACAAATACTCACAGATGCACAAACACCTTCCCTTCGTTGTCCTCCTGCACAGATGTAGAGGCAGGAATTCTCTGGGTGCACGCTGTCATGGCTCCCTGGAGACGGCTGCAGCAGTGTCCAGGACATCTGGGCCTTCTCCCCTGGGATGTATGGACACAGGTACATTTACACACCCTGCCAAGGTGTTGCAGAAGTTGGTGGGAGAGTTGAGTAAATGGAGCCTGGAGGGACCTCTGGAGTATTGGTCCAACCACTGCACCAGGCAGGCTCACCCTGAATTCAGGAAGGTTGCTCAGGGCTGTGTCCAGTCAGATGTTTAAAACCTCCTGAGGCACAGATGTGATAGCCCAGTCTTTTTCCTTATGTTCAGACAGAACCTTCACTCCTTCAATGTTTATCCTCTCTTTTGACCTTTAATTTGTCTTTCACTGGGCTCAGATTTAATGGATCTGAGATCTCAAGCAGGTCCGTGTCTCTCTTCAGGAGATCACAGTAGCTGATCCCGCTTTGGGAGAACAGGATGGGTCAGATGAACTACCAGACTTCCTACATGTGTTTCATCTTTGCTCCTTTTTTTGGCCTTGAAGATCCACTGAACATTTTACCTTTCCTTTATTTGGAGGGATTCTGCCATTTGAAATTTCCTCCTCTTCCAGTGGCCAGTGTCTACACCGGTCACATCCATAACTGCCTAAATCACAGGTTTAAGATCTTGCAGTACTTAATTTGGGGAAGAACTTCAGGCTTGTAGAGACTCCTACCTACCTATTACCTTGCAAGACATAAACCAAAGGGAAAGGATATATTTTTTTTCAGAATCATGGAATGGTTTTGGTTGGAAGGGATCTTAAAGCTCATTTGTTCCAACTTTATGGGCAGGAACACCATCCACTATCCCAGGTTGCTCCAAGCCCTGTCCAACCTGGCCTTGGACACTTCCAGGGATCCTGGGGCAGCCACAGCTTCTCTATGGCAGGGCCTCCCCACCCTCACAGGGATTAGTTCCTTCCCAATTTCCCATCTAACCCTCCCCTCTGGCAGTGGGAAGCCAATCCCCCTTGTGCTGTCACTCCATCCATTGTCCCAAGTTCCTCTCCAGCTCTCTTGGAGCCCCACTTGGTACTGGATGGGGCTATAAGGTCTTCCCAGAGCCTTCTGTTCTCCAGGCTGAAAATACTGTCCATGTTCATGGATAGGGCTGCAGGCTGTGTGCCTGTATCAGGATATACCTCTGTTGTTAGGCAGTTTGTCCAAACTGTCACACAAGTGCATTTTGGAATGAGCACTTGCTAATTTGGGGAGTGATGCATGCTTTACTTTCAGGGGCCAAATCCGGATTTTCCTGCTGAAGCCAAAAGTGTAAGCAACACAATTCCCACTGAGCACATTGCCTCTGAGTGACAGTTTGAGTGCAGGGGGGTGACTGGGTTTGGCTGAGCTCTCTGCTGCTCTGAAAAGAGCAGTCAATGCCCTTGACTAGCAAGTGCCACATGAGTGATAATGGCCAGAGGCCTGGTCACTCTTCTCAGCCAGCCCCTGTGGGTTTGGGTCTGGCCTGCAGAAGCCAGATTGCTTTGGAGACAAGCATCCATAGGGAATTTGTGTTGCTGCTCTATAGGAACTTAAATTGTAAGCCTCTCATCTGTCTCAGATACAGAGCACAGAATAAACTGTGGCCCTGGGGATGTCTGCAGGTTCCCGGGTTGCTGTTTGTGCTGTGGATCCTGGTGTGGGGTGAGGATGGGTTATGCTGCTGTTGGCAGGGGGAAAATCTGGGAGAGCTGAGGCTGCTCACACGTCTGTGTGGGTGCAGCTGTTGGTGAATGCTCCTGTTCATGTCCAAGCTGTCTGGGGCAGGAAGGTGCGTGTGGCACTGCCGAGGTGTGTGTTATTCTCACATCCCTGCTGGCTGCAAACAATGTCATGTCCCTACCTGGACTGCAGTGTGACATACACCTTAAAAACAGCAGCAACATCAAGCTCCAGAGCCACGGGAGAAGGCAGAGCTGTTCTTTTTGCTCATCAGTTGGGAAACCCTGCCAGCCCCAGCAAAGCATGCCGGGACCCGAACTGGCTTTTGGACTGGGACTCGGAGAGTGAGAGAGAAGCAGTAATTTGTTTGCCATTGCCCTCAAGCCAGGAAATCCAAACCTCAAGCATTTCCCAGGCCACAGCACAGTGGAGTGGAGAGAGAGTGTCAGGGAATGGCTCACACATCCCGACAGGAGCGCACGCACACGCGCGCACACGCGCGGAGACAGCGCTGGGGAAGGGGGATTGTTCCAGCACCACTGCGGTTAAGATGCTGAGACAATCTCGAGTTTTCAGGCCATAGCTGTCAGGATGCTTTGGTATATTCATCACCCCCCACTCCATGGTGATAAAAATTTACACAGCCAACGAAACGAAGATTAATTTCATGTGAAAAGCTGACAGAATGGCCCATGTCATTGCTTTATTTGTGCCAGCACTCAGTAACTCGGCACAAGTTCCATTGAGGTGGCAGACACCCCGTCCCCTTGAGCCATCTCATCTCCTCTCTAATGATGCCACCGTTTTGACAAAACCAAGCAACACAGCCGGTATGTGCGAATTTGGAATTAATTTTCTTCAGAAAGGTCAAGTATGTTAATGAGCTTTTGGCTGCCTGTGTTTTCTCTCTTGGGTTTTTTCCCCTGTTAATAGCAGAAAAAGGGGGAAAAAAGAAAGGGGAGAAATAATTACAGAAATAAAAATGAAGGAAGGAGGAAAAGAAGGAAGCTGTGAGGATTTGGAAGAGACAGGATTCAGTGTAGCTTTTCATGGGTTCTTCTTTTCCAGGGCTGAGGCGGACTAATTGTATCAACTCAAGCCTGTGCAGTTTGCTTGGAGCTGTTGAATGAGGCCAGGGATGTCATGGATCGTGGAGTTGGTGTAACCTGGCACAGAGGAGGTGGATTGCACTTCCTTTGCACTCGGGGACTGACGACAGCTCTGTGTGTTGGCAGCTGCCTTCGTTTTCCATCCCGGAATGGCTGAGCTCGGCTCAGCACCGGGCTCTGTGTGCTGGGGGAAAGGAGAGCAAAGGGAGCTGAAGGACAGAAAGAGTTCATGGGCTCCAGCTCCTGTGGCTATTAGTGAGAGGAAGCTGGAAGAGAGCTCAGCTGCTCTGGGAGAAATCCAGGGCCCCCTAATTCATCCAGCTTAGAAAAAGGACAAATAGGCAGTTTCCAGAGAAGTTGTCCCCCTCGTGTGACTGGCACAAGACATTTGAACTGTCATGCCAATCACCTCTCATCAATGTATTCCCCAAATTCCTGTCTTTATTTGTGCCAGTAAGAATTTGCCACTTTCTGGCATCCTGGTGGCAGGAGCTGCCTGGATTTCTCCAGGGGCTGGGTGATGCTCAGTGGGAGAAAAGGTGGTGAAAACAGCAGATGCTGTGTCAGGGCATGAGGGAGTGAAACTGAACTTTGTCAGACACAAGCCACACTCACCTGGATAGGACATTTAGGGTAGGATTCATCTCACCTAATTTTAGTCTTCTTAAACAAAGTATCCAGACTAAATTAATTGTCTAAGCTTCCCTTCTTGTTAATGGAGAACAGTAAGGAGGAACATGTATCCCACCTAATTTAAGATGAGAGAAATTCCATTCTGGCAAGGACTTTTTTTCTCCTTGAATATAAAGTGAACTTCAACAATTAATTTGGACTGAATCCCTACCTTTAAGAGGCTTTAAATTACGGGGTGTGATTTCCTCCTCATTCTCTTCTCCCTGCTCCCATTCTGGCTCTTATTTCCCTATACAGTCTAATCCAGCAGGCAGAGGAAATCCAGCAGGGCTCCCAGTGCCTGTATTGGCAGGGGTGGATCAATGCTTTCACTCCAGCTTGCCCAGGCTGGCTCCAAGCTTATCCACCCCTGTGGCAATCCAACCTCTGGCTGTGATGGGGTCCTGCCTGCCTTGCTTTGCTGGAGGCAGCCCAGCACACGGATTCTGGGCATTGTCCAAAAAGCCTGTGTTGACTTTGGAGGGTAGGTTTTGCCATCCTGGCTATGGTGCAAGGAGAAATTATGTGGGATGTAACAGTGCCAGTGCCAGTGCCATGCATGACACATCTCAGGGTGTCCTTAAGGAGGAATTTTCCTCAGTTTCACACCTCTCAGCTGTGTTGTGTGGGTCCCTGTGTGTGTTGGATCCTTGTGTGTTCCCCACATGAGTCACTCTGGGCTGGGACATGGATTTCAAAAGTACACAAGTGACCAAACCTAATGATTTTCAGCTGACTCCAAGCATTGTCCTAAACATGGAATTCCTACCCATAAACCATCGTGCTGCCTACACTCTTCCCCTCGTTCCCAGGCTCTGGGGTGTGCGTGGAGGCACGTCCTGCTCTGCTCACCCTGCTGCAAGGTAGAGGGGTACTGGGGGCAGTGAGAGGAACTTGTGGGCTGTCTTTCTCATTTGCTTGCACAAATAGTCTCAGAACACTCATGGGCATCACCAGCACCTGTATATTTCTCTGTAGAAGTTGTTGTGTTGCTAAGTGGTTACTTTATTTCTCTTTGGAGGAAGTTTCTGTGATGGAAGGAAATTATTTGCTAGCAAAATTTTTTTTTTCTNTAATGTTATCATATTGTGACGTGTTATATTTTGAGTTGTCAGTTCTAGCAACAGAACATACAAAATGTATGTACAGAGACTACCTCATTGATGGCCGTGGTAAAGTGGGGAATCCCTGTCCTGTAGTTGCCTGGGATGTCAGGATAAAATCTATAAGCACTTGAATTCTTATGGAAATTCTCACCCAGCAGCTCCCTGGGGCTTTAGCTGTACTGTGGGATATTCAGCATTTCCCAACTCTCGTGTCAAGGACCTTCTCTCTTCCCAGCTGTGAGATGTGGCTGTGCACCCCTTCTGTGTCCTCCCCTCCCACGCTCTGCTTTCCACAGGAAGGAATCCTGGGCATGTGAGTCAGAGAGCCATAGCACGCCCTGGCCATGTCACCAGTGGGATGATTCAGGACTGAGACAGCACAGCACACCTACCCCATGATCTGCACGGAGCCCCTGGGACACCCAAAGCCACATGTTCTCAATGTGCCAAGCTCTTGAGAAAGCCCAACCGCTTGTTTTGGTGCATAAATAGAAACACAACCCCTAAGAGCAGAAATGGAATCTAGGAGATGCTCGGGGCAGTGAGTCTGCTGTCCCCTCCTAGGATGGTGTCCCATCATCCCTACATTGCAGGGGTTGTTTGTGTCAACTTCTCTCAGCTTCTGTTTCTTCCTCTCCCAGTGTTTTCCCCTGTGTGAGAGCACTGGTGCCTATGATGGAAGGTTACCACCAAGGTTACTCAGCCAGCTCCAAAAATTAAGACTTCCTGCTCTGCTCTGAAGAGCTGCCAAGTCACCCCTCCCCACTGCTCACCACAAACCCAGTGCCTGTTTGTCTCCCTCTCTCCCCTTCCCATCCCTCCTCCTACCAAGAAATCCAGATCTCTCTCCAGCACACAGAGTGGGAGGTCCAGGCACCCCAGCAACCTCCAGATGCATTTGCTGAAGCACCAAAAGCAGTGTGGCCCCAGGGTGATGTTCTTGGTGCCACTTACCAGTGTTGCCAGAAGGTGAAATGAGCCTATCTGTCCCTCTAGAGTCTGAGACAGGTTCCCGTCAGGATCTGACCCAATATCTGGGCTCAAAAAAGGCTTTTATTTCCACTGGAAAATGCCATCAAGTTTTTCTACCAGCAGGCTGGGGGGGTCCATGGATAACTGGGAAGGTTTTCTTGAAAAGTAACTAAGGAGAATGTGATTTTTTTCATTAGATGGGAATTGGCACGAGGACCTGTAGCTTCCTTACAAAAATGGTGTATGGGTACAGAAATCTCTGCCCTGGGCATGACCCTGTCCCAGAGGAAGCTGCCATTGTCCCAAGGACAGTGTGATGATGGGGGAGCAGCCCAAGAGGACAGAACTGCCTTTGGTGGGTACCTGAGTGTGTGGGAGCAGGACACAAGGAGAGCTTTATTCACAGGAGCAGAGCATAAACCAGAAGAGAGGAGCAAATAGAACAGGATCCTGTGAGAGGGAGATGAGATAAATATGGTGGGAATGGGGGGAAGGTGGGATGGCTGCTCACTATTTTTGTAAAGGGGGGATGCTGCTCCAAAAAGCACCGCAGAGATCAACCACATTCAAGTAAAAACATCATTTTCTTTAAAAATAATACAGAAGCCCTACATACTAATGGTTCAACAGGATGAGGAAAAGCTGCCTGCTCCACCCTAGTATGTGCTGAGGTCAGGTGAAACCACCACCACCCTCAGGCAAGCTTTGGACACCGTGAGGGGTGTGCTTGAGTTGCTGAGGATCCTGCTCTCAAACTGGATGAGAAACAGCTGCTTTTTAGGATTTTAGCCTCTCCAGCCATGGCTCCTCTTTGCTCTTAATCTTCTTTCTTAAAGATCCCACAGGAGACTTGCCACTGTTGTTCAGGCTGCTGGGGTCACTAGCCAGGAGCTTCTGTCTTTTTCCCAGGAACCGTGAGGCTGCAGTAAACATACCTCGAGGGGTTCTTTGTGAGCATCACACCTGAATTTGGCCCACTGTCTGCCAGTTTATGCTAAATGGAGACCACAGAGACCTCATTTAATGACTGGGTTTGTGTAGGTGTAAAGCTCTTTGAGGTCTCCATAAACATGGGTGTTTATTCATTTAGATTTCATTTTGATTTTCTTTTCAGATGAATTCATTAGCAGGGAGAAAGCCAAAGCCTCAGTGTTAAAAATCCAAGTCTAGTTTTTGTTTTGTTTTGTTTTAAGGAATGAAAGAAGTGTATGGTCTTGGTGCTGGTCCTTCAGAGTGCCTCCATGTGTGTTCTGGAGCCTCCACAGGTAAGGAAAAGCTGAGAAAAGCATTGAAAGAGGAGGGCTGGGGGCAGCTCCTGCCTTGTTTGATGGCACCCAGTGCTAACTGTTCCTTCAGTTGTTAGGGATATCACATTCCAGGGATGCATTGCTGTGGTTAAGGGGTGAAGTGAGACAAATGAGAGGACAGAGGTTACACACATGAGTTGCAAGGATGTCCCCGTTTAGGTGCTGGATGGAAATCAGATGGAGTGTGCTTGCTCCTGCCCTGGGGCTGAGAGCAACAAAGGGAGAGAGCAGGGGATTTATCTAGCTGGAGTCTAATATTCCTTTGGCTGCAGCAAAGGCTGCAGCACTTCCCGACTATCGGCTGGCGCTTTCACTCACACACATCTGTGATTGATGGGCAGAGAGTATAAACACCTCATTAGTGCCATAATTCACTGGTTAGGACTCAGGCTGGGCTGTGGGAGGGAGGGGGGAAAAAAGAGTTGAGAAAGTTTATTAAAGAAAAAAAAAATGGAAGAAGGAGAAGAACGGATGTAAAGGCCACACAAATCATTCCAGGGAGTTATCTGACCTGCTTTGAAAACTTTAATTGCTGATAATGGACAACCTGTTGGGTGGTATTTTATTAACACTAATAGATTTTTACGGGATATTTCTCACATTGCTCTCCCAGAGCCTGAAGAATACATTAAATATTAAAAGTTAATGCTCTTGGTTGCTGTTTCAAGGATGCCCCACCAATAACGAGCTTTCCCGCAAGTTAGAAACCGGGAGCAAACATGAGCTGCCTCTGCCACTTACGGCCTCTGCAATAATAATGAGGAAAATACTTGCAGCCTGTGTGCACCTTGCAGCTGAGGTTCTCAAGCCTGGCCTAAATGTCCTGTAAAGGCAGTGCCCAGCCCAGAGCTGGTGGTAGCAGTATCTAATCTCCAATCCTGGATTTACAAGACTTGGATTCCAGAGTCCCACGCTGAAAGCAAATGCTCATAAACTCCCATATGCTACTTTACATTTCAGTTATTCAAAGCAGAGGCTGAACTGACAACCCATTCCTGTTTCTCAGGAGAACTCAGGTCTGAAATGGATGATATTTTTCTTTAATATGCCAAATGGTTTTATAAAGGTGCTGCTTCCACGCTAATTTGTTGCAGAAATGACCCAGCTACCTGGAACAGAAATGGAAGCGTCTCCAACTGTAAGCAGCAAGAGGGGTTTTGGAGGAAGCTCTTGACATCCCAAAGTCCTGCACACAGCATTGAACCCTGAAAGTATGAAAAAAAAAGGTCACTTCTGTACTGTAAAAAGATGGATTCAAGAAGCAAATGCAGGGAAGTTTGCTGGAGGGAAAGCGTATTTGAAACAGGATAAGCAGTAACCAGCTTGTGGTGAGTCAGAGCCCTTGTGTTAGAACTAAAAACTCCTAATGCACTTCTGTGCTCAGGGGGCAAACCTGGACTTTAGTGCCTTCTTTGGACACACCAGCACTGTCAGCAGCCACGGCCTGGGCCTAGAAAGCCAAGTGAAGTTTGTTTGCCCTGCCCATGGTGTCTCTTTTGAGTCACGTCCTCTTCCCTTGCAGCAGCAACAGGCTTGGGTTTGGATCTTGCTCTGACCACTGTTTGTGCAGCCACCTCCTCGTGCCAAACCCACCTGGACTGGACAGCCCAACCATGTTTCCTGGGATGGCCCTGGCGCAATCTCAGTGAGCAATGCAGCTTCCCAGGCCTGCTTGGCTGACAGCAGCTGCCCAGGATTTCTTGTGCAGGCAGCCAGCTGCACCTCACCGAGAGCCGTGTTCCAGCTGCCAGGCTGGAGGCGGCCCACAGAAAGATTGGATATTGGGAAGGAGTTGTTCCCTGTGAGGATGGGCAGGCCCTGGCACAGGGTGCCCAGAGCAGCTGTGGCTGCCCCTGGATCCCCCTGGAAGTGTCCAAGGCTGGGCTGGATTGGGTTTGGAGCACCCTAGAATAGTGGAAGCTGTCCCTGCCCATGGAACGGGATGAGGTCACTCCATCGCTTGTCCCAGGTCCCTCTCTAGATCTCCTGGAGCCCCTTTAGCCACTGGAAGGGCCCTAAGGTCTGCTCAGAGCCTTCTCTTCTCCAGACTGAACAATCCCAATTCTCTCAGTGAATCTGGGTCCTGGCTGGATTTGGGTGGAAGTTGCTTACAGTGCAATGGGGAGGAAGGCCCAGGAGACTTGGTGCAGTATTTGTTTCCAGAGGGGTAAATCCTCTTAGCTCCCATACTCCAGGATGTGCTTTGTTGCTGGACTGCTGCTGTTCAGCAATAAAATGGTCTCAGTTACTTAACGGGAATTGAGTGCTTGGTCACTTCTCCCCCTGCCAGCCCAGCCCATCCGTTCTCCCCTCCAACAACGACAGCTTTTCCTGATTGACCCCACAGGCTTACGAAAAACCTTTTTACTTAAACGTGTATTGACCTCAGTCTTGCTGCCCAGTGAATTATGTCACAGCTGGCTATCTGAAAGTCATCAATCAGGGCTCAGACCCCGGGAGCTGTCTCCTGGTGACACGGATCCGAGCCTTCATCGATGAAGGTTGTACCAGGTGCCTTCGTGTCTCTGGCAACTGGGAGGAGAACACCCTTTGTATGGTTTTTTTCTGTCATCATCCCATAGGCCCTGTGATTTTTTCCTTTCCTTTGATTTGTATTTTATTTCCCTTCCCCATCTGTCTTTGCACTGTGTATAAAATTTCCTTCCTTGCCTCAACCTCCCCTTCAAAGTGAAAGAAAAAGGAACTGTCAAATGTGACATCTTGGATAATCTTAATTCTTAGGTAGTGTTAATTTTACCAGTCTTTTCTTCCCCCTTTCCTGTTTGATTTTTGTGTTGATTCGTTGTTGTTGTTGTTGTTGTTTTCCCTGATGTGATTTTATGATCTGGACAAATGCACTGGACAAATGAGAAATTTAATGATACTAGAAATATCTCTCCCATATTTTGTAATGCAAAGTAATTCCAGTAGATCTTTTGCCCCATGACTTGTGATGTGCTGGCTTGTTGTCACTTTGTGGATGAGGGATGGGGAATACTCCATGAAATGTGAAGCATCACCACAAATCCAGTCAGCCCTACTGTCTCTATACAAGGATTGATCGAGCAGGAAGGAGGGAACTCAGTCCATGACAGAGTTTGCAAAAGGAAGATTTGCGTTGTACTTGACAGAAACAGTAAAAATGCCATGAGTTTTCAGGATTCCCTGTTCTTTCAGGGTTGAAGGGAGGCATAGCTTGATCTTCCTCTTCTCACAAACAAGAGCGAGGCTTGAGTATCTCACACCTTGCACAGGTAGCAGGGCCAGAAAAGGAGGGATATTTGCTTGCTTTCCCACATCTCAAAATAGGGCTACATAAACAATTCTTGACTTTATTCTATCTACGCTGGAATATTCTGCTAACAAAGCTGGGAAAGAAAAAGAGCATATTTTTTAAACCTTCTAGAATTAGTAGATACCACCTTGGTGACAGACCCATTTCTTGTTGGAATTGTGTAAACCTGATTTTATATCTGTGGCACATTCCTTCAATGTGCCATGTGAATTCTTCAGCTCAGGAATGTCTTGAGCTGGGGATATGTTACCTTTTTCTCCTGTCTTGACTTTAGGAAATGCAGGCAGATAAGGCTGGTGATAGCTCTGACAATGTGCCTGATGCTGTGGCCAGACCTGGCAAGGCTGAGGTGAGGCCAGGGCTGCTGTTGGCTCCCAGTGTCCCCAGGGAGGCTGTGAGGGGCCTCAGCACCTCCAGTGCTCTGGATGGAGATCAGGCCCCGAGATAACAAGGTGATGACAAGCACTTTCAGAAATCCTGACACAAAAACAGATGAAAGAAATGCAGTAATAGTGTGTAGAAATAAATCCTTCTCATTCTGCTTTTGATCTTCTGAGTTTCTTAAATATAAGAATTTTCTCATATGTTTCTTACATAATCCATAAGCTTATGGTCTGCATTTTAACAACCTTACAAAATATTACTAAAAGAAATGGATTCAGGCATTTGTTTTAAAGACACCAGATAAGGCACTATCTGTATTTAGATTAAAATCCTCCCCCACAATGTTTGCAGTATAATATCTCTGGTACTGGCATGTGCAGCACTGCCCGAAGAATGCAACTGGCTGGAAATTCCCTCATCTGCATAAATGCAAATGACTAAAGAAGTTGGACTGGTGGGAGAAGAATGAGTAGATTGTGGATTTTATTCTTCCTTTATTGATGTAAATTGCAGGCATGTGTAATGATATTTGTGATTTTAAAGTAGGTTGTGTCCCTTCAAAGAAAATGTGAGCTCATAAATCCTGGGAGATTAGAGATCCTGAGGCCCGATGTGGCAACGGCTCCGGGTTTATGGCATTCCTCAAGACAGCCAGGATAGGATGTTCTGTGACCTGGCTTTTATGAAGATCAAAAGGCTTGAAACTGTTGAGAATAAGATTTTCACATCATGCAGGGGGAGACACCAAGCTGTCAAATGGCAGGAGGCTCTTTGAAGTGTGCAGATAAGGACCCTTCTAACCTTCAGTCAGGTATGAAAGCCATTTCCAGCAGCACGGGAGCATGTCCTTCCACGGGACTCTTGGTGGAACAGCCCAGCTGAGTTCATTCAGATAAACACCTGGCAGTGTCTCAGCCACAAGGAATATTAGAAGAGAATGAAAAGGACTGGGAAAATGTAAAAATTAATGTATTGGGAATTATATGTGTTAATATCTCTGGAACCAGCAAAGCTCCCACTGTGGGAGCTGGAATCACAAGTGTGCTCCTGTGTGGATTATCTGTGTCTGAGCATGGGGGGCAGGTGGGAGTGCTCACAGAGAGCTTCTGGCTGGGAGAATGCTGAGAGAGAGACACAAAGTACCTCACACCTCTGTGTTCTGGCCAGGTAGCTGAGCCAGTGCAGGGACAGCAATTCAGTGCTGCTGTAGGCCAGGGAGAGCTTGGCACTGGCAGGGAAGAGCTGTGGGAGAAGCATTTGTGGAGCACAGCATCACTTTTGGGACTGTCCCAGAGCTCCCCATCTAGCACAAACACTGACATGTTTGTTCATTCCCTTCTCAGATTCCTCAGAGGGGCTGGCATTGGCAGCTGCATCATCGTGGTGCCTTGAGAAAGCATTTCTGCACAGTATTTCTCATGTAAGCAAAAGCTCTTAGCACTGAAAATCTTCCCAAAAAAAGTATTCCCCTGAGCTGGTAAGAATAATTTCTGGTCACATTTATAGAAGTTTAAATGGCATCTAGACAAGATAAATATCCTTAGTGTTTTGTCATCTTTGTGCTGATGAACTAAGGATATATTTTCTTTTGCATAATGACTTACTAAGAGAAAACAGCTAAACAAGACAGAATAAAAATAAAATTTCATGACAGATGCTGTTGATACATGTGTTTCCTCTGTAATAAGCTCAGTCCTTGGCTGACAAAAAACCAGTAATTGTCCTTGGCCAACATCTTGAAAGCTGAAGGTGAAAACAGAGTGGTGGGAATCACATGCAATTCTTCATGAGATCTTTCTTAAGAAGGATCCTGCTCTAACGGCAACTATTGAATTCCCTCACAACAACATAATTTCTTTTTAAACCTTGTCCTAATTATCACAGCTCACATTGATACTCTAGGAACTCTTGAACTTAGAATTGATCATAAATAATTTGATAACCTGGTTCTCCTTGGAAAATGCCTTTTCCTGTTGGAAAGAGTTGAGGAAATGACAATGATTTGGTTCTTTTATGTCTTCTTCAGAGAAGAAGAGCTTGACTGAGTTGTAGCCATGGGTTTTATAGAGGAGTTCTTTTTCTTTTCCAATGATTTTTTGTTTCTTTTTCTAGTCATGTTTAGTTGTGCATTAGACTTTTCCAGTGTATTTCAGTGAGTCCAGCAGGAAATTGTGCAGGGAATATTGAGATTTTGAGGGTTCTCTTCCAAAGCAAAACACAATTAATGAAAGAATGAAGTTGTACCAAATGGAACTTCCATTCTTTCCCTCATCCCAACAGTGCTGTTACACTCAGAGGCTGACCCATGTGTGGGTTACAAATATTCCAGCAGTAGGATTGCAGAGAGAGCTCCTTGTTTCTCTGAGCAGGGTTTACTTCTTCTTTACTCCTGACTGTTCAGGTTTTCTTTTTCATCCTTCTCAAGCAGCAATTTCCCAAATACCAGAGCAGAGGAGTGTGTTGTCACCCTTCTCCTCAGCAGTGAGAAGGATCCTGCTCTAACGGGCCCACAGGTCTGATTCACAAGGAAATTGCTGTGTCCCTGTACCCTTTTAATTGTAGGGTTTCAAACCAGGGTATAGAGACACACATCAACTATTACATTGTCATTTAATCTGGAGTAAGTCCAGTGTGAACCCTGAGTGCCTGGAGCTGGTCCAGCTGAGTGGCAGGAACAGGGCTGAGAGTCCTGCTAAACACCACAGCATTCCTGGGATTTGCAGGGCATCTGTTCTGCTGCCCTTGCAGTGCCTTGGGCTGCTCTGGAGGAGCTCCTGGGTGACTGGTGATTTTATTAGGGCCTGGCACAAGAGAGGTAGGAGCTTGTCAGTGTGCTCCCAGCAGAAAAGCTGCTGTGAAAAAGCCTTGCCGTGGGCTTGGAAATCTGAACTGCAGCCAATTGCAGCTGAGGGATGTGACAGTCACCTTTTGCTGTGAAGTTGCCATCTGAACAATGCCAGTGTTGTGTGGTTTGAAGAGACAGGGAGCAGTGGGAAGGAGAAGTGTCTGTTGGGGCTGGGACTGGGCTCTGGGAGGGAGCAGCCCAGGCCTCAGCCTTTCCTAAACCTTCACCTCAACACCCACGGTTGGACTGGTTTTGAGGGGACACATGTGCATCCCAAATTTTCTGCTTTGGCAAGCTCAGTTTGGCTGGGCCATCTGGCCATGCTTCTGCTCCTTTGAAAGCTTTGCCTGATTAAAGAGTCCTGGGAGCTCAAGAAGGAAAGTCGCAGGAGGGGAACAGGAAGGGGGCTTGCTAAGAGATGTGCTATTCCCTAATTAAACAACAGTTTAAGAGGAGCTCACAGCTTGTAACAACCAGGGAGATTCTGCTGCTAATATTCACTGCAAAGCTGCTCTTCCCAGAGCCAGGCTTCCCATCCCCAAACCCAGCTGTGCTGTGCATGTGCTGCACAGCTCTCCCAAAGTCCTGTCACGGAGGGTGAGAGTTGGAATATATTAATCCAAATTACAACATCTCTTCTTTTGTTTTCAATTTGTTGGGACAAACAGCTCCCCTGTTACTATTTATGATTTGCCACTCCTGTAAGAGCCCAGCTGAAGTCATTGCACTGAATCTGAGTTGGTTTGGTCTGAGAAATGCTTGAATTAACAGCACAGTGAATGTGGAGAGGAGCAGAGGAGGAGAGACAGGCTGGTACTTGTTGTGTCCCTATTACAGCTGGGGAGCTGAGGCCTGGCAATGGAACAATTTGCTGTCAGTCTAAAAAAGAGGTTATGGCAGGATCAAGACAGCAACTCAGATCTTCTCCATTTGAGACAGAAACACCTTTTTTGACCAGTATTTTTGACAAATGAAATACCCAGCCTGAGAAATGGCTGGTTTAAACATCAGTGATATTTATGAGCCAGGTCCTGCTGTCCTTGGATTTGCTCCTGCGTAAGCATATTGGAGGTGAGGGCTGCTCTTTTCCCAGCCAGGAACCCCAGTGCATCTCAGACATCTCAGATTTACTGTTTGTGAGGGTTTTGCTTGGACTCTTCATGCAGGTGCAACCACAGATACTGCTCCAATGAGATGAAATCCTGGTAGAGTGTCTAAAGCACTGAAATCCCATGAAGGCAAAACCATGGACAAAAAAGCATATCTAGAGATGCCAAGCACAGATAAAGCTCCAACAGCATTAGGCAGTTATTCAAACTCTTCAGTTACAGGTTTAGAGTAACCCTGACTTTTGGGCACCCTACCTGAGATGCATTAGGGCTGATATGCAGGAGGTCTAAGGAATTGTTTGGGTCTGGTTGTTGTGAAACTTGTGGTCTTATCATGGACCTTGTATTTTTATCTTATCCTGGCAAAACAAGTGTTCTAACAGACTTCAGAAATTTACCATGGGCTTTGTTCTGACCTAAAATATGATCTGCCCCAGCCATGGATACAAAGCCCAACAATCCTTTGGGTTTATATAATGGGCCTTACATGGAGAGTGAGAAAACTCACAGTTAGGTTTATGTTCTTGTAAGGAACAGAAATCATTAAAATCTGGGGACAGGGAAGTGTAATTAGTGAAAGGGGCTGGGTTACTTCAGAGCCAGGTTAAACCAAAGCTGGCAACAAGGCATTGTTTAGGTTTCCCTATGGACACAGATTTTAGATGAACTGAACCAACACCCTGCTTGGGGTGACAGCCTGGTGTAACACATTGGTGGCCAGGAGATAGAAATAAACAGAAGTAGTAGTTGACTTTTTTCCAAAAGAGTAAGGAAATACTCAGATAAACAGATGTGTAACCCCAAACACCGAGACATCAACTTCTCTTCTTCACTCTGCTCTCAGTTTGTTGTATGGATGTGGCACAAGTGTCTGTACAAATCTGTTACAAGCCACAGATAGTTTTGTCTGTCCAGCACTGTGGTGTAGTAAGAAGCAATACAAATGCTATTTGCTGTTTGCTAAAGTAAGGAATGAGGTGAAAAAGCTCAGCTGCAAGATGGAGCACCTGTGTAGAGGCTGCACCACATTCCAAGAGGCTGTCCATACCCATCTCCCAAGGGTTAGGACTGTGCTGTTGCAATTCTTCATGAGATCTTTCTTACACAAGTTACAAACCTTGTAGCATCTCTCATTCCCTTGGTCCAGACTAGGAGCAGATGTTGGGAGAGGATCCAGGCCTGTGTATTACACTTAGAAGAGGCCATATGTATAAATCCCCTTTCTTTCTACAGCTGTAATACACAGTGTATGCCCCTTATTACCAGAGAGAGATCCAGAGCACAGGGTAGAGTATAACCAGGATAAAGCAGTATCTTGTGAGATTTCTCCCCATTCAGGAAAGCTGAAAGAATTTTGTTTGGAAAGCCAGACTTGGGGAAAAGAACAGAAATGAGGAAGGAGGAACCACTTTAAGTGTAAAAATGTCTGAAGGGAGTAGAGAAGTGCGAGGTTTCAAGGCTATGTGAGCAAGTGTCATGTGCAGGGATAAGAGAGCCAGGATTTAGGCTAGAGACAAGCCAATAGGCAAGGAATTTGCTCCAGACAGAGCCCTTCCTAAACCCTGTGTGCTACTACAGCTAACAATCATGTCAATAGGGTTTAAAAGGTGCTTCAGAGGAATTGGGAAGCAAAGACAAATAAGGTGGGTGGCTGCGGGAGGAATGGAAAGTCCAGTGGTTACTGACTGAGGCTTGAGTGTGATGAGAATCCTGGCTGTGCTCCAGTACAAGATTTCCTATCACATTAATTATATTGCAAGAGGCTCCAGTGTTTTCTGTGATTCAGACTTGGTGTATCAAAAATGTTGCACAGACATCAGTGGTAGGGTAAGAGATAATCTTGCTGTGCTGTCTCCCAGCCTTCCACGAAGATGCCCTCAAAGATGAAGCCTGAGATTCCTTGGTGCTGTTCCCTCTGTGCAAGTGGGCAGGAAGTGAGTGATCTACAGGGAACAAGGAAGGATCAGTTCTGGGACATGTCATGTTCCTCTCAAAAATTAACCCCATCCCTTTCCCTTTCATTAAAATACATATGCTCTTGGATGGCATTTTTGTAACACTGGAAGGTGTTACTTGGAAATCGTTTCTTGCTTTGAAAATATGGAAATATGGTTGCTTAAACCTACATGAACATACTTGGAATGCAGTGGTACTGTCACTCTTTGTTGTGGGCAGAACTCTTGGCAGGTTCTTTCCTGTTCAAACCAGGAAAACTGAGGTGAAACTCTTTTCTCTCTCTCCCCTCCAACTCTCTCTTTTTCCTTCCATCTGGGTGCACTGGCTGGCAAATGCCTTTGAGACCATGGAAGGACAGGAAATCAGTGTGGAAGAAGTGAGGTCTGGGAAGGAGAAGTCATGGCAGAGGCAATTCCATGCTGAACAGCACTGAAATAAAAGCAAAAGCCAGACAATACTGACAAACAGAAAAGGAACGAGTGAGGAGCTGCCCCAGCATGGCCTTGTAGTGAGGAAGGAGAGCAAGGAGAGTCTGATGCTGAACTTTCCAGTCATGACTGTGCCACTGTTGCCTCCTGTCACCTGGATATGAGGTAGATGAAGTAGAGCATCTCCAAATAATGCCTAAGTCAGCTTGCTGGCTTCTGTAGAGGGGAAGATATGGGTGTAACAAGCCCCCTTCTCTGGGAGAGGGTGTCAGCCAGTGTATGGGGCCAGGATTGCTTTAGACCTGGGATGTGAAGACTGTAAGGCCTGGCTTTTACTGAGACAGTTGGGGTAGGAATGAGGTTGGGTTTAAAGTCTCTTTTATCACTGAAGTCTGGAGGTATGACCTGGGGAGGACATACCTCCCCAGGTAAAGAAAACCTTTCTCCACCTCCCTAGGTGGAGAAAACCACCAGAATCCTGGTCATTGTGACCATACCACTGTCATTCCCTTTTGTGAAGACTAAAGCTTTGTGCTGGCCAAGGAATTCCTTCATTCAGGAATTAGTCATAGGACACTGATTGCAGATGCTTTTTTTCTAACCATAAGTAAATAGAAGAGAGGAGAATTGAGTCCTTTCTGGAGTACCCACCTGCCCTCCCAGCCTGGTGATGCATTGGCTGGAAGACTTGGAGCATCCTCTACTTGTGCCTCCTCTAGTGTGACCACAGCAGAGTTAAGCCTCCTGTCCCCATCTCCCTCCCATAAAAGTGCATGATGGGATTCTCTTTCCTGCCTCTCCCTCCTCTCTGCAGAGCTGTGTGTTTGAAATGATATCTATTTCTCTTTGTGACAGCACACCGTGACTGCCGCCTTGACATTGCGCCGAGCTGACATCCCAACCGGTCTGACACTGATGCCTTTGGGCAGAAATCAGAGCCGGTTTGCTCCGTGCTCCGTGCAGCCACGGCGCCTGTAGCGCCTCGCAGAGCCCCCAGTGCCCTGCTGGGGAATTGGAGCGAGCACGTGGGACCCAGATCAGCTCCAGGAAGAGCACAGGCGTTACCCATCCCCATCCTCCTGCCCCTTTTCAGCTCTAAGTGTTCACATTCACGTGGGTTTATTTATTTTTATTTCCCCCGCCCCGGCCTTTTCTCTCCCTTTTTCCCTTGCCTGTGAGAGGGTTGGTTTCCTGTTTCTCTCCCCACTGCAGAGTCCTTGGGGAGCTGGGTTTCTGTGAGCTGGAAAAGGAGCACACAAGCATCTGATCAGCCCTTATTAGTGTTGAGAAAGATCTAATGGGTCCTGGCTTCTGGGACCATTACCTGTCATTTACTTTTATTAAGTCAGTGATGAGAAAGTTTAAAATTAAAGGCTTTGCAAATTGGATTCCAGTTCTAAAGGAAAGCACCAACCAGGAAATCAGAGCTTCAGCTTGCATGTGGACCACCGGGAACAACACCAGGCTGGGGCATTTATCTTCAGCTGCTTTGACAAAGGTCCTGTGCCAGGGTGTGGAGGGGACAAAGCCTTGGGGTATCTAGAAACCTTCTGTATGAACCATGTAATTCCTCCTTTACCAGGCTACTCAGGTTCAGACCTCCTGTTCAGAAGGAAGGATAGTCTTCTGGTTGAGCCATTACCCACGCTGGGAGCTCTGTTCTGGCTGAAATGATCCCAGGCAGGTCATGTCATCTGCCCATGGTTCATTTCCTGGTTTATAAAGAGAAGAACCTTGTGCTAGTATTGATTTTGTTTCTTACCTGTTGCCTGGTTTGGGCACTCAGCTCTTCGGGGCTGGTACTCTCCTTGACTCTTGTGCTTACAAGAGAACACTCCTTTGAGTGTTCCAGGCAAAAATAAAAACTTTTCTTAAGTCTGTAGCAGAAAGCAAGTAAATGGATAAGCCACCTATTTAAGACAAACATTGAATTCTTAGGGGTTGTAGCATTGTTGTATTCTCTGCTTTTGAAACTTAATCTTTGAATTAACCACCCAAACACACTTGTGAGTGAAACACCCCAATTGCATTAAAGCAGTGCAGCCAATTATGGTGTGACAAGGGAGGCTCAGGGGCCAACCCCAACCAAGAGTTGCTGTCACTTCTGTTTTCTCAGCTGAATAAAAGTCTCATGGTGACACTGCTCTGATGAGAAGCAGCATGAACTAGTGGTTATAAGTACAGCCTGGGAATCAGAATTCTTGGTTATTGTGTCTCAGTTTGTCTTTGACTGGAGTGACATGGGAGAAGTCACCTGAGGTCAGGATTTTAGGTTGCCTTGTGCCCATCCTTGCATTGTTAAATACTCAAGTTGTGCTTACATGGCTTTGCATGAAGATTGGAGGTCCACACAGTGTCTCTGAGAGGTACAGAGCTCCACCAAAGCACAGGGCTCAGCCACTTAGTAGGAGTTTGCAGAATTAAGGATTTGTCTCCTGAAGGGAGAATGAAACAGAGATTCCCTTTAAACTCATGGTTTCTTGGAAAAGTTCACCTCAGGTTCTCCCTGCACGGCTTGGCAGTTTCCATCTCCCTGTGTTTTGCCTGTGTTGTTTTCATTATTGTTGTTCTTATTGTTGTTCTTATTATTATTACATCGTACTATATTTACTTTTAACAGAAGTGGGATTTGTGAATATTTGGAAGGGATACCCTCTGTCCATCCCCTCTAGCACCGCTATAGCCAAGCTCCAGGTATGAGTCTCCACTTTTAGGAAGATTCCCCTGTTTTTAAAGAGCCAGGACTGAGAGCAGAGGCTTACATCGTACAAATCCAAACCTTTCACCTTCTTTCCCCAGAGACATTCCAAACCACACCAACAGAAGGTGAGAAAATATACCCAGAGGAAACTGTGACAGGGATGGCTAAGGAGGGGCAGGGAGTAGGCACTTGGATAACCCCGGACTCAGAATTCCTGCCAAGTGAGACTAAGCATATGTTAACTCCAGGTCATTCTTCCTGTCTGTCCATAGGCACAGCAGCTCCTTGACTTCAGCTAATTGCCAGGTTCCCTTGAAGGAGGAGTGATGCCTCTCCCAAGTTTCTCTGCTAGGGATGTGAGGAGCTGATCTCTGACTTATTCAGTGGTTTCTTACATCATTCTTGCATTCCCAGCCGTGCCACAAGGCTTTCAGAAGGTAATCTGGGGAGATTTTATCAAATGTAAAATGTTCCTAGACATTACTGAAGCCATGATGTAATGATGCAAGGTTTTTGTTCTTTAAATTCCACTGAAAAACCACAGGCCCCAAAAGTTTGTTGCAAGGGAACTGATGAGTTTTAAGAAGGAGGCTGAGATCTTGTGCTGGACTGAGCCATTCTGGGGGCAGTGGTGGGAGAAAAGGTTTCTGTAGGTCCTGCGTTGCTGGCCTTGTAAGGTCTGGACTGAATCTCTGAGGTGGGCAGCAGCCTCTCCCCAACAACACTCACTCCCTGGTTTCTGCTGCCTGGTGGGAAGTGTTGCCAGAGGAGAAGGCAGCAGGACCAGGCTGCTTTGTACCTCGCTGCTCCTGATTTCACAGGATCATGGAATAAGCTGGGTGGAATGCTGGGGGCTTTGGTGTTTGTTTTAATTGTGGCTATTCCCATTTTTGTGAAGACAATTCCAGCCCAAAATCTTGCTCAAAAAGATCAAACTCATGGTCCCCTCAAGTAACAGAGCTCTCTTAGGATCATCTATGCCCAGATTGATGACCTGGTTTACAGGATCTCAGTGCTTTGAAAAGCCTTAAAACTCTTTTCAGAGAGACACAAAGTCTCTCTGGCACATTTATATCTGCCAGACCAGGATGAGACCATCCATGCTTTGATGCTTTGGATTTCAGTACCTGTTGAAATCCCCTGAACAAATGGTGCCATTAATTATGGGGCCTGGCTTTGAGGAATGGTGCACAGGGGACAACATTTCATTTTGTCTGGGGGGAGTAGGCAGGATGGGGCATTTCAGAGTGTTCAGTGATGCAGGAGAGGTCCTGGGTGTTGCCTGATCAAGGGGAAGTTGCTTCCTCTCTCTAGAGTGCTGTAAAGTCAGTGTCAAGTCACTGTGGCATCTGGGTTATGTCACCTGCTGAGGGGACTACCCTTTATACACCAGATTTGCTCAGACAAAAGCCAATTCAGCCCTTTATGTAAAAAGCTTTTAGAATTTCTCTAAGGGTTGCAAACAATTTTGTCCCAAATGACTTCTGACTGCCCCATCCCCAGGCCACTGAGCAGAGCAATATGTTTGGGGTTCAGATGAGACACATGAGATGGGGGAAGGCCATGGGGTGTTCTCTGGGAGAGCCCCAGGATCCCACCACCTTGTTTTCCCCATATCCTTTTGAAACTCCCAAAACAAAAGTTGTTCATATGACACCATTGTAAGAAAGGCTTATTCCTGAAGTGGTGGAAAAATTTTTTTACAGCTTTGATTTAATTTCTTATTTGTGAGGATCGATATGTTTTGGTGTTATGTTTTATGTTTGGTCATGTTCATGCCAAAAAGTTGAATTCATTTTAGAGGCACCTGAAAGTTTTGTTGTGTACAGACAACACACTACTTGTCATTTCAGTCTAATTAATTGCAGCCATCTGAGAACATCTCTAGTGGGTTTTCACAAAGGATTTCTGGACAGGATAAAGCAGTGTTAGAAGACTCTCCTTCTGGGACAAGAGGACTGCTTTCAGGACTGCTGGGTGATACCTTTGTGAGCTCATAGGGTTGGTGGAAAACAAGACCATTCAAAAGGGAAAGGAAAAAGAAGGAAAGTCAAAGACAGTGCCATCAAAACTAAGGATAATGGGAGGAGAATATTCACTCCTCTAAAGCTCCCAAAATGAGAAGGAACAAATGGGAGTGCATGATGTTCCCTTGTGGTCACGAGGAATCTCAGCAAAGACAGAAGGCGTGATTCCTTTTAAGTGAGTTTTGTTTACACTGGAGATGTTTACATGATTCACTCATCCATGCTCCAGTTTAGTGATTCATTTCAGGATAAACTGAATCATGCCTTGGGAATTTCTTATTGCTGACTTTGATGGTTTTCTGATGATGCTGGATCAGGTGAAGAGATCTGTGCTGCATCCATCTGCCTGGGTCAGAATTAGACACAGGAACATTCAGTTTTGTGCACATGGTTAAATCCTTGCATAGACGGTGAAACTCCTGGTACCTGATACTCAGGTAACCCTAAAAAGAAGGCATGGAGTGAAGAGGCAGAAGAAATCCTGTGCAAGTCCTGAGAACATACTGTTTTTTAAACTAAGAATTTAAATTCTTTTTTAAATTAAGAATAGGGTTCTTTTTGTAAGAAATTTCAGTTTAACTTAATTATGTTTCCCAATGAAATTGCACTGAAAAGTTTCCTGAACAGCTCTTACAAAGAGGCTTTGGATTCAGGAGGACAGGCAGAACACTTCAGGAAACAAGTCTGGAACAAGTATAAGGAATTCAGTAGTGACCTGAGTGGCTGAACAGATAGCAGCAGGCACTGCCAGGGAATCCAGTGGGCAAAGGCACAGATATGTTGAAGGTACCTTTAGGAGTGTAACCGGAGGGTGGCTCCATGGATGGCTGTGCTGGTCACCTGATGGAGGAAGTCATTAAGCAAATGACTGTAATGGAAGCCAGGCAGAGCAGGGGAAGAGCAGTGCTGGGCAGACCTCAGTGTTGTATTCTCCTTCACACAGTGGCTTTTGGTAGAGATCAGTATTGAGCTGCATTGATTTTTGTTCCAGTGGCCTTTCTGATGCTTTTTCTAGGGAGTTTGCCTTTTGAGCCAGTTTTGGAAGGTGGCACAGGGTTTGTTCAGGCTGCCCTTGAGCCCTGTGTGCACTCACTGACCTGCTGGATGTGGCTGTGTAGTGCTCAGACACCGTTCCTATATCCATATAGGATTTAGGGGATCCCTAAATACCCTTTTCTTGTTTTCTATGGGGCACACCATGCCCCAAACCAGGCAGTCCTCCTTGTGTTAGTACTTCCCAAAAATACTGAGCAGGGGATAAACTCCAGCACTGTGTTTTCCAAAGAGACGATGAAACCAAGAATGAGAGACGAGCGTGAACCTTCCTCCAGCCCCTCCTGTCATCTGGGCATGCTCGTGCCACGTGTCACTACAAACAGTTGGGACATCTGGAACGGGTTCATGTGAGTCCATGGGGTTTGGATCCTTGTGCGTGGGAAATCCCTCATCCTCTGCTCATTCCCCTGACAGGCAGCTCCTGCCTCCGCATGACAACACACAGACAGATCCTCTGCAGAGTTAATGGAGGAGGATGTTCTGATTGGGATCCAAAATTGTTCTCACGGTAACATCTTCTGATGTTTAGCCCTCCAGATGGGGCAGGATCTTACATCTAGCACAGACTTACCATGTATAAACCACTAGAAACCACTTCTTTTGTTAATGCAAGGCAAAACCTGCTCTCATCCTCCATGGTTTTACACGTGATTAAATCCATTGATCCAGTTTCTCCCTCACCACACTGGAGTCTTCCCAGCTGAGGATCTATTTCACGTCTCCCAGCTGAAAGACACCTGGCCCAGGTGAGCACACACCTGCAATCCAGCCTGGGCAAGGGATTTAAACACGTCCTGGCTGAAACCGGGCCTAAGAGTGGGTGAAACCCAGTGCTGAGGAGGCACGTGAAAAACACATAAAAAATAGGTAGGGCATAAACTTGAAGCCATTGTTTACTACATTTTTATGTGGTTATATGGCAGCTGTCTGACCTCCTCACCTAAATTGCAAATAATCTTGTCAGGACAAATTAGCCTATGCTAAGCCTGTGCTGTTGAGTTTAGATGGTTATCAGGACTTGCACTGGTGAGTTTTAAGGTAGTTCTGGTGTCTCTGCAGTGTAGTGGAGTCCCTGTGGCAGTGACTGCAGTGCAGAGAGGCTTTTGTATTAACCAGAATGAATATACACAAACCCTCTTCTACAGAAATCTGGAATTAATGGTTTTCTGAGCTGGTTTCTTTCAGGCCATTTTCGCTACAGGGGTGAGTGTTGAAAATAAAGATTTAAACTCCATTTTAAAGTGCAGATCTGAACACTGTGAATTGCTTAATTCATCTTAATAGAGGTGTTCACTCTGAACCCGAGAAGCTTTTAGTTGAGATTTAGCCTGTGGTTTGATATTACAAATTGCTTGGTGGTAACATTGGTTTAAGACACTGCTGTCTCCTGGCCTCTTGTTCCTGCTGCTCTGCTGGCACAGCCACTCCTGTGGTTGGGAACCAGGTGGGAGGAGCCATCCGGCTTGGAAAGGGGGAAAAAGGAGGTTTCATGTGTTTGGTTTTTTGTTTGTTTGTTTGTTTAAAGCAGGAAAGTTCCTCTCTCTGGTTCAGTGCCTGGTCACAGCGAGTTTTCCTGGCACAAGTGAGTGGAAAGAGCACTTTGGCATGGAGAGGAAATGAGCAGCAGAGGGTGAAAGGTGAGCAGCAATTACTGGTGCTGGGAATGCCCCAGTGTACTTTAATATCAGCCCATGATCTGCAGCTGAACTCAACATGTAAAAAATGTTCAAATAGCTTTCAAATTGTCGGGTTTAATCTTTGCTTTTAGGTGTCCTGGCAGGCACTTCCCATTTGTGTCCTTATCTCCCAGGCTCCAGCCATCTTCAAAGGCTTCCCAGCTACTGTGTCCTGCAAGTTCAAAACCCTGCAGCCCACTGGGACTGGAAATGTGTGAAGGAGCACAAGGATTGGAGTTGAATGACAGTGTAAGTATCAGTTGTCACTGCAAGGAATGTTTCCTTCATTTCTAGAAGGAGTTCATTGAGAAAGAACCTGTTTTAATATAAGTGAAAGCTGGGTTTCTACGGTGACTTTCTCAAATTTAGAAGATCTTGTCCTTTAAATCCAGTTTGCCATGGGACATAAAGTTCATTTGCTATAGACCACATCAATACCACAAGACCACATCAAACCAGCTGAGCACAGAGAAGAATATGGTGGGGTACCTGGAAAACAAAACAAAAAAACAAGTCTGTAAAAAACAGACTTTTGTGGCAGTATGAAGTGGGAAATTATTCTTACTGGAAATTTGTCACCCCACTCCCAGAAATGGAGTTGCCTAATAAATAAATTCCCTGCAATGACTGAAGAGAACAAGCTAACTCAGCACAGTGGAATACCCAAATGATTTGGTTAAAGATGTGTTCATTTTGTTTAATAAATTGTGATGGTTTTGATAAAATTTCCCTTTGCAAATTCGAGTTGTACTTGACAGGAGAAATTTGCAACCTCCAAAGCCTGTGAAAAAATATGTGTCTGCCTTCAATCCACATCCACAGAGCAAAATTCAAATAGTTCCCATCAGTATCTGGCACACAAGTGGAAAGGGCAGCTTAGCAGAGTTTCTTTGGTTATAAATAGTAATGTGTGTGTGTATATATATATATATATATATATGTTATCGTGCAGTGACACAGCTGGAAATCTCAGATCTCTCCCTTGATTAACATATCCCATTAGTGGGACTGATGGACCCTGAAGTGTGGAGTTTGCTCTGGACCTCAGTGGGAACCCCATTTCCCTCTCCATCCTTTCCCTGCAATGCCCAATGCTGTGAGAAAAAACAAGAGATGGAGAAAGGAATCTCAGATTTCTTTCCCAGTGCCACAGACAGAGGCAGCTCAGGGGAATCCTGCCCAGCAGAGGTTAATGTGACCCACATATAATTGTGTGAAAAGATGCCACTCTGTGCCTTTGTCAAAGAGGCTTCTCGTTACAGCCCCAGCTCCCCAGCCCCTTCAGCAAAGCACAGTTTTCTTGCATTAAATCACCACTGCCCTCTTGCCAGCTGCTTAGAGTTTGCACATTATACAGAGGAGATATCTAACATATATTTATATATTTTTAAAATGTGACAGATTGTCTTGTAACATATGTGGTACTGCCTTGAAATGAGCTCCGTGCATGTGATGGCCGAGCCAGCGGCCCCTGTGTGTGTGTGTGTGATTTGTGTTTTATTCCTTCTGCTGGAAATCTGAGAGCCTGGGACACTGGAGCTTTTCATGTTGCTTTTTCCCTGAAATATTCATGATGAGTTGATGACCTTGATTCTTTGATACCTGCCTTTTATTTCTGTGCCACTGGTGATAACTGCTGCTAAGTACATATGTCGGTGCCATGGTTGAGTGAGTGGGATGATAAGGAGAGAGAGGGCATCTCTGGGATTCATGTGCTGAAATAAGATTACTTTAGAAACTCTGAGGGCATTTTAGGAGCCTGCCATGCCATCTTATTCACCCCACTTCGGTTTTTCTGAGTAAAGCCTGTTTTCTTTGCTTCTCCTCCAGCTTTTCCTTCTGACTAGGTCACTGCTGCTTTTCTCCAAGATGATCCTTGGCTCGCTATCAAGTGAATTGCTAATGAATTAGTTACACTTACATTTTTAAAAAAGAGATGTGAGTCTGGGGACACCCAAGGAATTCTTTCTCAGCCAGAAAGAGATCCTCATTGAAATGGACTCCAGGAAGTTGGATTAGATGACCAGGGCATTTTGGTGCCCTTAAAGACAAGAAAAGATGAGGGTAGAGAAGAGGAAGATAAGAAGAGTAGGCAAGCAGGTAAGCACCAGTATCACCTTGTAAGTGTGACATTTAAGCAGGCAAATCTCGTTGATGTTTGTGAAACCATTCTTTGGAAGGAGTCCAACCTGCCAGTTGCAAGGTTTTGAGGATGGGGGGTAAAATCAGTGACAGAAAGGGTTACAGAATTGACACAATAGTTAAATATATGGGGAAAGAGTACCTGAGTGAGAATTAAATTAAGTCCAACCTGAACCAGTTTTCACTGACATTGCTGGATCAAGGGGCCAGTGTTGTTCCTTTTGACTGCACATTATTCTATTGTCTTTCAGAGACAACTGGTGGCAGGGCCTGGATTCATCCTGCTTAGTTCAATTGTTCAGCTGAAATATGGGACTGTGAGACCCTGGGCTGGCTGACCTGCTGTAGGTTCTGCAGTGGTAATCTGGGGAATGAAGGCTGGTGCTTTCACCCTCATTCAAGCTGGGCTTCGGGTGGAAATTGGAAGGTTCAGATGGAGGCAGCTGGTCTGTTGGATGCTGAAAATGGGACTCTGATGGGGAGATGTATTGACAGAGTTTTCCTTCACCTAAACTGTGAAGTGGGGGAAGCCAGAGCAAGGGAGACAATGGAGAAAAACCTCTCTTCTCACTGTATTTCATCAGAAAATTGCAGCACTGTCTCTTTTCTGGGCTATCACTTTCCCCTCTCAGAAGTCACAGCACATGGCTGTACTGCAGTGTAGGTACATTCTCCTGAAGATCACTTCCCTTCCCTGTGATAAAATATGGGGGAAAGAAAGAGGACACAAGGATAGAAGTAAAATTAGTGAGGCCTAAGGGGGTTCTGCATGTGCTTGTTGAACTGCAGCATCCTGGAGAGGCAGGAGATAAGGTGGCTCAGGGAATGCAGCCCAGTCCAGAGAGGCATTTATTTAAGATTGATATCAAACCTTGGAATTGTGAGTGGGAGGATTTTTGAGGAAGGAACAGGATGTTGCCAGGAGGGAGGGAAGCTGGCTAGCATGATTTATTGTGAGGGTCAGTGGCAGGAAGTCACTGGAGATATGTGATGGTCTAAAACGCAGGCCAAGGAACCCATGTGCGGACACCGTTTTATACTCAGAGCTTCTGGCCCCTCAAAACAGGGCCAGCAAAGTGACTGGGTGGTCTAATTTAGGCTCATCCTTGGTGGTCCTGCATGCATGTGTTTTGGTCAGCTTCCTTGTCTGTGTGTGTCTCTGTGCACTGTGACCCGTCCTGCTCTGGGGTCTGTTACAGAGGCTTCTACCACTTAAAAATATTTCACTGTACTTGCAAGAGAGATTTCAGGCCTTTTTTAAGGCAAGCAGTCATTTGGTGCTTACACAGATAATTGTGCACGTGGGGGAATGAAGCAGTGATGTTTATTATTAGGCTTCTCTCCTCCCCATAGGAAAATTCCCTGTGACCAAAGAAACTAAGAGACTGGCAAGAGCAGAGGAGCCGTGATCAGGAATGATTTCTGGGGCCATAAACAGCATTGGAGAGTTCAGCTAGATGGAAAGCTTGAACTGTTTGTCAGTTTGAAATCTGCAGCTCCATGACATTGTACCAGGCCAGTTATCTCGAGCAGGACTCCTGCAGGCAGCCATGCCTTTTGATACTGATGGCTGTGGATAAATTATTGATCATTAAGCACAGCCACCTTCTGTCTAACCTACTTCTGAGTGCCACTTCTGTGTATTGTGCTGTCCTGTCTTCTGACCCAGTCAGACCTGGAGTCCTTGTGTCAGGAGCAGTTGTCCTTCCTGAGAAGAGAGATGTTGTCACAGAGAGCCCTCAAGTTGAACAGGAGTGTGGAAGGATTTCAGCTCCTGGGAAATGCAGTGTGGTGGGGAAGGCAGCAGTGCTTTGGAGTGAATGGGAGGGTGCCCTTTGACTTCAGGTGACCTTAAATGACTCGTCAGAGCTGACACAGGAAAGTTAGAGCTCAGGGACAGGACTAGGTTCGTATCTTCTTTGTAGGGGTGAACATCCAGACAGCTCTCCCACATCCCTGTTCAGCCTCTCATTACTGCAGACTCGGCTGTGTTGTGGTTTCCCTCAGTGCATTCCTCCCCTGCTGCTCTGCCTTTGTTCCTTTCTGCAGCTCTTCGGGCTGTCCCTGCTGATAATGGCTGTGATTAGATCGACACGAGGGGGGTGACATCTGAGCTTTTCATGCTGTCCTTTTATCTAATGTCCCCCAGCTCGTGGTCCTGTTGTCCCTGCACAGCTCGGTCTGTGGTGATGTTCACTCTCCTGCTTACACTCAGTGAATGATTTATCATCTGTTATCAGTAGGACTCTGTACAGTGTCCAGGGACAATGTTTTCTTCCATCTGGTTCCAAGCTGGTGGAACACCCTTCCATATGGTTTTCACATGTGGTTCTCCTAGTACCTCCTTTCTGGGTTTTCCCCTCTGGATTCATCATTATGCAGTTTGTCTAGCAAGTGCACTTTGTTTCACTTTATAAATTAACCACACATATTAATTAAAACTTCAGCAAATGTGGGTATTTCTTAAATGACAGAGAAAACCTTCACAGCTGGGTGAATCTATCTTCTGGGAGAAATATCCAGTCCCATGACATACTGGGAATTAATTGCTGCAGCGTTTCACACCACTCTTCAGGGACACATCAGCCTGGGGCTTGTTCTGGAATTAGAACGTGTGGGGAAGTCTTTGGTTCAGTTCTGTATTATGAAGGTGCTGGTTGCAGTTACAGGTTCGTGGTGTGGGCAGGACAAAGACCATAAAAACATATTTTTATGTAAATTGTCTTGAGCCAATGACAGTGATTCCCCGTGACTTGATATTGGGCATTCCAAGAGCCAAACATCTCTGTCTCACCAGTCCCCTGGGTGATCCGATGTCCTCCATCAGGATCCCTTGCTGCTGCACTTGTTGGTCTTTGCAGATAATTTTTGCTGTGGTCTTTGTTGATTTTGTGTTGTTAGACCTGGTAACACACTTTTATCTTATCTGCCTTTTTCTCTTCTTTGCTCTTGGTGTTGTTTGCCATTCCAGGATAAATACGGAGCCGCCTGCCCCTGGGGGCCATGCACTGTGTTCCTCCCCCCAGAGTGCGCAAATATTTGCAGCAGAGCAACCTCTGAGCTCTGAGACGTGAGCAGCGACACGAGGAGGTGCAGCCCAGGGCAGGGGCAAGGCCAGAGGGTGTGAAACCAGCACACAGCCCCGGGGTAAGTGGCCTGGAGAGTTTAGGAAGCTCCTGCCTGGTCTCCAGAGCAACAGGAAACAGGGACTTGGCTTCAGGGTGTGCTCCCACTGCTGGGATGTGCTCATATGATTCAGGAGCTCTTTCTTGAGAAAATCTTGCTTCTGAACTGACTGACACTTAGAGCTGGCAGAGATACCTGGATTATCACCCCTCCTTTATGCCCCATTCAGAAGCAACGGATCTCAAGTAGCTTGAGGTGTTTGGTGTGTCTGTCCAAGAGAAACAAGTGCAGCTCTCACACCACGGAGCACATGAAGCAGTAATTTTTTAAGCTGTTGAGGCCAATATAAGCTAGTATTCTCACCAGAAAAAGGTATTTCCACTTTTCCTTCTTCCTGCTTTTCCATGCTTTCTGCTCTTTCAATAGCACAGATGTTCTTACAGCTCCGTGACACTCCCCACACATCTCAGAAAGGAACTGTGGTTGGTGTTACCTTAGATCTGTGCCCTAATTAATTTTGTTGTGGAAAGCACATTTGTGTCACTGCGCTGTCCCATTGTGGTGGTGCCACCGTTCCCTGGGGGATGCCCAGGACTGGAGCTACTACTGGTAGAGACCTGTGCTACTTCACCCTTTAAGGGCTCCTCCTCCTTGTTGGCTCCCATCTCTCTCACCTCCCTCACCTTGGGTTTGGTGGGTTCACCAGGACGGTTCCTTTCTGTTGGTTTTGGGGGTTTTGCTGTTTGCCCATGGTTGCCTTTTCCCGGTTTGAAGTTTGCTGGCCCGGGGGCCAGTGACCCCTCTGGAGCTGCCGGGGTTATGGCCAGGGGGGTTATTCCATGTCCATCAGGGCTCTTGGTCCACACTGGATCCATCCTGAGGGCATTGATTGATGGCCCTGTGCCAACCAGGGTGACCCTGGTCTGGAATCTCTGCTCCCTCCTGCAGAGCCTGTGATGCCCATCAAAGAGGTGCTCAGGTCATCAAACAGCCTATTAAAACAATCAAGAGGGAGGAGTGGAAGAGGACACCTTAACTCTTTCCACCACATCATAAACACCTTTGTGGAGCCATATTTTTCTGCCAAAAGGAGGTGTCTGAGTGAGGTAAAAACGAAGATCCATCTCTATAAAATTTACCTGTGGGATCTCTTTAAAAATTGAATAAGCAGAGATCAGGAAACAATTAACTGTCTATGTAGCTGTCAGTTATTTAGGGCCTGAAATGAGGCTGGGTCAATGGCCTTCCTTTCATTTTATATTTTATTTCTGAAATGCACATCATAAAGCAGCCCATTAAATTCAGTGTAGGGTAACGAATATATAACAATACATCTCAAACTCCAACACTGCTTGGAAGAATTGAATTTTCTATCATGGCTGTTGCTACCTGAAATGGAGAAAGACACTCCCATTACAGCTACTGGCAGCTGACAGCAGGCAGAAGGCAATAAATTTAGGAGTTATTTAGCATCAGCTTCTGAATAATGGCATTAGAAGGACATGCTCTTCACTTGAGGAACCCGAGGTAGAAGTGCTAGAGCTGGGAATTAAGAGCACCACTGAGATCAGGGGTAATAAAAGATCTGTGATCTGCCAGGAGCTGATGCTCAGACCAGTGCAGGGTCATTCCCACTTGTTTCAGTGCTGATTTGGGGGCTGTGTTGTAAGATCATGCAGCCTTTCCTAAAATGCCAGCAAAAATGCACAAGAACCCAGATTATTTTGTCTCTTGAGCTTTAATCCACACTTACTCTGAAGTTTTCAGGTACCATTTTTGTGGAAATGCTGACAAAATAGAGATTGGTTGAGGGTTAAGTGTAGAAAGGTTACTTTTAGAACAGATCCTCACATCCACACTCAATTCCTGATCCAGACACAGAATTTCAGAGTGGCATTGTCCTGTACTTCAGTTTCCAGCCTATAAAAGAGGGAACAACTCCTTTTTTCCCCCCAAGAACACTAAAATCTGTGCAACACAATAATGCTAAGAATGATCTTTGTGTCTGAAAAAGGGAAGACCAAAAAATCCCTTTCTCCCTTGCAGAAGTTACCCTGTTATACTTGAGTGCAGCACGCGCTCCTCCCAGATCTTCCTTCACCTGCTTGTACATGTTCAATTTTTGCTCTAATATCATCATCTAACTAATGCAAAGGCATTGAATCCATTTTCTGACTGTTGGGTAAATGATGGTTAAGTGTCAGGAGATTTATTTAATTGTCTAGCTATTAAAAAAAAAGGTAGGTCTGCTGAGTGAAAGCTTTTATGCTTTTAAATGAGGTACTGTTGTGATTAGAGTTTAAACAGCAATGATTTCCTCAAAAATGCATTGTCAATAATCACTGGCTTGTTTGATTGCCCACATAACTGTACCACCCTCTCTGCCAAGAAACTCATCTGACCCACCAATGATAAGAATAGCTATTTTTTTCCATTAAATGTGCAGTAGATGTAATGCTCAGGGCCAGGAACATCTTCATTAGGCAGTATGGAAAGTGAACACATTGTTCACGACCCAGTCTCCAGAATAATGGACTAGAGAGACTTCAGAGGTGAGGGATGGAGGTTGTGGGAGTGGGAAAGGGGCTTAAAGCTTCACAAACCACATACAGAGAGGATTTGAGTGGGATATGGGCAATTGATTCCCTTAAGTGTCTTTGAAGAGGCCAGTCTAGAGGTGGAGAAACTCCAGATGACTCATTGTGATCCTGCTCAGTCTCATCACAGCGCCTCAATGCTCATTTTACTCTTTTCTATGTATTTAATTCAAAAAGCCAAGAATCCAAAGGTAATTTAGCTGGCATAACCCAAACCCACAGCACCACCATGGCAGGTTCCTGGGGTCAGGTGGCTGCTCCTCAGCTTACCTGGACATCTCAGAGACTGATTTGGGAAATGCAAACAGGACAAACTGTTTCTTTATGCTTTTTTTTTTTTTTCCATGGGGAATCCATTTCCCTAGTGAATGCCACTTCCCTGCTAGCTCTTGTCCCAAAATCAGTGCCAAGTGTGCAGCTCAGGATGGGTTTTTGCCCAGAACATTTGCTGCCTGGGTCGTGTGAAGGGCCTGTGGAAAACACATGTTCCCAAGGGCAAAGGGAGACATTCTTCCCTGTCCACCTTCATGTCTTCCTGAATTTCCCATTCACTAATATATTTAGGCACTGAGAGCTGCTGGTTCCAGGTGTCAGGCCTGGGCAGGAGTAAGGCTGACACTTGCCCTGAGACTTGAGCAGGAATATTACATGCCCATGTCTCACTGCTACCCCCTGCTTGGGGAATCCCAGGCAGGGCCAGCAAGGAGATCCTGGCTGTGTCCCTGGCAGCTCCCCAGGCAGCAGAGCAGGGCTGGTGTGAGCAGGGCTGAGCTCCTGTCCCCCCTCCCTGCCCTCAGCAGTCCTAAGTGCCGCTCAGCCACGTTTGCTGCCTGCTCTTCCCAGCTGGACAGGAATTGCTCCCTGTTGGAGAGCTGTCAGTGAGGACAGAGCCATCCATCCCAGGGGGAAGGCATCTCACCCAGCAGGGGGGCACCACCTCCTCCCAGCCAGAGCAACGGGGCTTTGACAGCCTTGATGTATTTATTATCTTCTGTGGGGCAGAAATGCTGCCACAGCAGGCAGCAGTGTGGGGGCAGGATGCTGCTGGTGACTTGGAAGAGAAAGCAAGGAAAAGCACAAAGTGCCAAGGAGCTGCCTGCAGAGAGCAGGGCATTGGAACTAGGTGGTCTTTTAAGGTCCCTTCCAACACAACCATTCTGTGATTGTGTGATAAAGGGAAAGGAGGAAAGAAAAAGCTTGTTGTAAAAAGGCCATTTCTTTTATTTATGTGCTTAACTCATCTCCTGAACTTGAGAGCTGAGAAAAGCAAAGAGCAAGTGCAAAAGCAGAGGTTGCAGCTCAGATGGGCCATGGTGTCCCAGCCAGGCTGGGGGTTCAGGGGTGGGTTTGGAGAGCTGTCACCTTGTGAGGAACACAAATCCCTGCCCCTTGTGCCCCCTGTCCTTAGGGTTTGGCTCCCCCCTGGCCTTACACCGTCATCCTGGGGGGGGTTCCCACAAGTGCTGTTTGTCAGGTGCTTTTGCCAGCCCCAGTTCAGATCCATTTTACCTCTGCAAAGTATCAAAGGACATTTTGACTTTAAGGACAAGCTGTCAGGTTATTTCAGGGGCACAATTATGTCACATGTTCTGCAGCTGTGCCAGTTCACAGGCTCATCAAATTCAAACTCAGTCTCATTACCAGGTTTGAACTCCTGGGCAGCAGTGGGGGTTGATCAGGAGCCTGGGCTTTGGGAAGACAACAGCTAATGTGGCTTCTGAGATGATCCATTCCTTTTACTCCAGTCTTCCAAGAGTTAAATCCCCTCACAAAAGTGGAGAAATTTCTCTAGCTAGAAGATCCCTGACCATGTTCAGGTGCTTTCTATTAGTAGGAATGAAGTACAAATTGGCAGGGCCTGTGTGCACCCATAGGATCTTATTGCCCTAACCAGCCTCACCTGGGCTCATCCTCTGCTCATTGGTCCAGGAGCTACTCATTTTTCCTTTTGCATGACTTAGGTTACTACACAAGCACAAAGAGGCTCCCCCAGCTATTGATTATTCCAATTGCAGTGGCAAGCCTTGGGTAGCTGAAGTTTACTGGCCACAGCAGTTGGATGCATTGGTGATACCAGCTCTGCAACCCCTGCAAATTATCTCCTCCTACTCTTGGCTTCCAAATCTACAGGGGAAACACTGTGCTGTGCTGGCCAGCTTTGCTCTTTGGGTCATCTGCAGGAATCACAGAAATTCCAGAATGGAGTGGGTTGGATGGAACTTCAGAGATCATCCATGGGTGGGGTGTCACCCACTAGATCAGCTTGCTCAATGCCCCAGTATTGTCTGACAGAAGTATTGATTCCTCCTGGGAGTTACCTATTCAGCTCTTATTTTGGTGAGTAAAAACTGTGGTACGGGGAAAGTATGATACTGGTTTAACTCATTAAAAATGCTTGAGTTTTTATTTTAATTCATGTTGAATATATGAACGAAGGTGCTAAATGCAGTCCTTTGGGGTAGGAATAGCTGTGTAAACTTCTTGCTTGTCATGAAATAGTTTATAGGAGGAAGGCTTTGTACTGTGCCCTCAGGAGTGGGTTGCCAGGCTGGTCTCTTCTGGAAGGCTGTTCCACAGCCAGATTGTTTTCTTTGGAAACACTTTGTTCCTGTTGTGATCCATGCTGGGCTTCGTGAGCTGTGAGTTGCTGGAAAAACATCTGCATTGGCAGTGATGCTTCAGCCTCTGCCACTCCTGTGCCATCACCAGGTGTCCCCTCACCTTGGCACCAGCAGAGAGGCCCAAGTTCAAGTGGGAAACAGGCAGTGGTTTACTCCTGTAGCTGTTACGTGCCTGAATTCAGGGTTTGGTTTCCTCCTTCAGCCCTTCTGGCAGCCCAGTCCCTCCACGAGCCCTCAAGTCAGACATGTAAAGGGTGACTCCTTGCTAAGCACAGGTTTTCCTGTGCATGACCAGCCCAGGCTCTGGCTCTGTCCTGCTCTGATTTAATCCCTGTCTGAGCTGCTGGAGTGTCAGTGCTCTCCCTCACCCACCCCTGGACCTGTGCTCCAGGCATGGTGTGCTTCTCTTAATGGCTTGTCCAGTCCTGGGTTCTCGTGGCCCAGAGCGCTCGCCAGGCCATGCTCTTGGTTTCCTGTCATATTTCATGGCTTTTAATGGCAGCTCAGCTGAGGAGTTATGAAATTCATATCCTCCCTGCCTAGGAGAAAATGGCAACTGGAAGATTTAGTGTCCCAGAGGATTGGTGTAGGAAGTTGTACCAGAGGGGAGGAGGAGGGGGCTAAAGCTTCAGGTCCTTCACAAATCTCTGTGAGTCAGGCTTTCCAAAGGTTGGAAAGCTGTGAATTACCCCAGCTGAATTACGTGCATGGCATGGTGTTACAGCACTTGTACTGAGCTCCCTTCCCCACCAGTAATTCCAGGATTTATGTTTGGAGGAAATGGCCTTATTTCATTTGATGATGGATTTCACTCACCAGCACACAACACTTGGGGATCAGAAAAGGCAAACTTATGGTAAAATCTATCACCTCTTCCTCTGTGCTGCTTTGGAGTCACAGATTAGGGTCAGGTCCTGGTATCCCCAAGAAACATTCTATTTTAGGGTTTCCAGGGGAGGCTGGAGCTGACCCTCCTATCCAATGCAGGGGATGGAAGCCTGTTTTGTGTGATGACTTGGTACTGCTTGGTGGACACTGACCAGCTTCTGCAGGAATTTTGGGCTGGAAGCATCAACCCTGGTCACTCACATGCTCAGAGCACGTGGTATGTGTTAATGACATGCTATGGCTGGACACCAAACAGTGTCTCAGCTCTGGTCCTTCTCTAGAGCCAGTCCTTTAATGAGAAAAAATGTTGGTTGTGGGATTTTTTTTTTCCCTTTCAATTGTACTGTCCCTCTAAAACTAAAGCTTTTCCATTTATATGGCCTAAGAGCTGCAGCCTGGCTTTGTGTGGCAGCAGTTGTGGTGAAGCCAAATGTCAAGAACCAGAAAGAGAAGCTGTTGGTTGGGCACATTTCACTGTTTACATATTTACTTATTTCTCTTTAAAAAATGTTCATTTAAAAAAAATGTTCAGTTTTATAACAAGTTGTAATGAAACAGTAGCTAAAAAAAGATTATTTTATTTTCTTCCTTAAAAAAGCAAAAGCTTCATCTCCCTCTGTAACTCACCAAAAAGTGTTTCAGCACCAAATAATCTTGGTCCTCAAAAACAGGAAAAGAATTTAGAGGAGACGGGGAAAAAAATAATTGCAGTGCTTTTATAATGGGAGACTTTGTGAGAGTAGTTTAGGGAGAGGCAACAAAACCAATAATTAAAAATGCTGATGGTCGGATGGCAACTGTTTTTGGATAAAGACACAGATTCAGTCCTAGAAGAATAGCAACTGTTCTGTGGCTCTTGGAGGGGTTTTTTCCCCTCGTGGATGTGTTGGATATGGGGCTGTCTGGTTGCTGTTACCAGAGTCATTTTAGTGAAGCTGTTCCTGCCACGTGGTCTGTTCTCATCTGCCTCTTCTGACAGGAGACATCAGAAGCCTGAGCAGAAACTATTCAATCATAGTGACAGAACCCCTTTTTTTGGATGGTAAAATGTTCTGTTGGTTTCGTATCTCTAACTCCATGTTTGTCTCTCTGCTCACATCCAGCACACTTGATGAAATCCAGCACGAAGGGCAGCTCTGGGACATCCCTGCCCGGCCTCCTGGGCTCCAAGGGGAGGATCCCAGATCCTCTGTGCTTCTTTTGGCTGGTGAGGGAGCAAGGAAGAGGTTCATGGAATATCCTCAGTGGGAGGGGCCCCACAGGGATCATGGAGTCCAACCCCGGGCCCTGCACAGACACCCCAACAACCCCACCCTGTCCCTGGGAGCACTGTCCAACAGTCCTGCAGCTCTGGCAGCCTTGGGGCTGTCCCCATTCCCTGGGGAGCCTGGGCAGTGCCCAGCACCCTCTGGGGGAAGAACCTTTCCTGATATCCAACCTAAACCTGCCCTGGCACAGCTCCAGCTGTTCCCTGGCTCCTGTCCCTGTCACAGGGAGCAGAGAGCAGAGCTGCCTCTCAGGAGGAGCTGCAGCCCCTAGTGAGCTCTCTCCTCAATCTCCTCCAGCTGAACATTCCAAGTGACCTCTGCCATTCCTCTAGACCCTTCACCATCCTTGTAGCTCTCCTTTCGAATAGGTAGCTTGGTGGGAGACTAGGGATTGTCCTAAATTTTGGGTTGTTACTAGTGGGAATGCTGTACGATTGAGAAAATATAACTGGTGATACCCACAGATTTTGTCAGCTTTCTTCCAGGTGTATCTTCCCAAAAGCTTCACAATTTAGTCTTATGTACATGGTGTCACCTGGTTGGTGGTGTGGAGGACCTGGAGCTTGTTGATTAGGGCTTGATTCCCAAACCAGGCACTGTCCTGCAAAGTGGCCTCAGCCAGGTCCTGTCACTGCTTTGTGCTGCATTCCCTGGCTGCAGAACAGGGCTGATAACCAGCTCAGCTGATGACAAGGGTGAAAGGAGAAAGAAGCCTTCTCCTTTGATGTTTGTCAAGATGCAGGATGCTGACCCAGATCTGCACAAAGTGCATGTAAGCTGCAGAGGGCAGCTCCACAGGACAGCATCTGGGCACATCCAGGCTGCTGGTAAATCACTGCCTGCACCAAGTTTACAAGCATCACTGTAAGGCAAACAGACTGGCTGATGCTCCCTATTTAAACCAAAGATGTGTGGGTTTTCAAGCTCAAATTCCCTGGAAGGATAAAAGGACATTTGTCAGGTCTGAATCTACGGGTGGCAGTACATGGCTTCAGTGATGTAGGGTTGTAGTGGATATGTTATATGTGGGTGTGGATATGTAATGTATGCCTTGTGTCCAATACACTTTCAAGTCCTGTGTCCTTAAGATCCTGTGGAGTAGCTGGATTCCTGCCTTGCCTCTTCTCAGAACAAATTTTGTGTCTGCTTTGGGCTGTTATAGACGTTTTATTCAATTGACTTCATCCATGTGCTTTTCCCTTTCTTCCTTTTCTGTCCCAGTTTAAAAGGACTCTTCCCAGTGTCCTGCCCAGGGACAGGGAGTTTTGTGAGGGATTTTTAAGGGTCTTTGGTGTGGATCCTGTCACTCCAAGGGCACTGGCAGGAGCGCTGCTGCTGTGTCTGCACTGTGCTGGCCATTGCTGACATCCAACTTCTCCAGGAGCAGGATGAAATCCAAGTGGCAGGGCAGGCACCTCTGAGGAGATAGCTCCTAACTGTTCCCACAGAGCTTGAAGAAAAAGATTTGACGGATTTACAGAGGAAAATGGCTGAGAAGGGATTGATAAACACACAGAGAGATCTAACTAGTGTGTCCCATCACTCTGAATAGCCGATCATAGCGAAACTGCTTCAGGGCAGTGTCGGGAAGCATTTGTTGATGTGAACTCGTGTCTCCCTGAGAGAATCATGCTGTTTCGGGGAAGGGACCATCCAGGGAAGGTTGTCGTGAGGAAAAATGCAACAACAGTGGGGTGGGCATGTGTGTCAGGAGCAGTTGGTGAGATGCTCACCAGTGCTGTCTGAAGGCAGAGCTGTGAGGCTGCCAGCCAGGACTTGGGAGCTGAGCTTCCTCCCAGCAACAGCAGCCAGCCAAACCCTGCTCCCCAGGGCAGGCACTGGCCACAACAAGGCCTCTGTGCCAGCCAGGGTCCCAGGCATGAGGAATTCTGTGCTGCAGTTGGGAATCTCCTGTAGGTCCCGTGATTAGGCTGCCATGCAGCAGTCAGCAGTGTGAACTGGCTTAGCTGAGCATCTCTGGTATAAATCACTTCCTACAGTCTTATCAGTGCCAGAAAAGGCTCAGGACAGGAGAGAAACCCTGGCTTTGTCAGTGACCTCCTCAAGGGTCAGTCTGGAAGTAGTCAGATTGGAGCAGCTCTTGCTTGAAGATCTGGGGAAGTGTCCATTGATACATATTAACAGTGTAGGAGGACCCTGTATCACAAACATCTGGGATAAAGTGAGAACTCTGCAGTCAGAGTTTGAGCTTGGGGGGGGGGGAGGTGCAGAACTGCACTAAATATTCCCCAAAATTCTGCTTTGCCTTTGCTGGAGCTCACATAAACCATTAGATGCAGTGCTGGGGAAGCTTTACCTTATGTGAAGGTAAAATGAAGTCTTACCTTGTGTGGAGAACATCACTGTCAAGTGAACTGTGTCATTGTTTAATGTTGAGCTCCATTTCACCTGCGCTGACATATTTTCTTGGACGTTTAATGGACTGAACATATATATTCCCAGCAGGGCACAATGCTTCAAATATTTTATTAGTATGTATCATATACTTATCAATTCTTTAAAATATTTTAGCTTTGCACTCAACTATTCTGCATGACAGTAATCATCAGAGTTCATAACTTCTGGTTGTTAATAAGGGAAAAAATCCAAAGTTCCATACTAGTGGAAGCATCCAGACAAATATTTGTACCACACTTCGAAGATCAAAACTAGCAAGTTCTATCTAAGTGCAAGAGGAAATAAGAGATACTAAGGCTTTCAAACTTTCAGAAGTGTGAATATTTTGTTTGCTTTAGTAGGAGAGAGGTGTCAAACTCTTGGAAAGCTTTCTCCTTAAACACAGGATTGCTGGGGATATTTGTGTGCATCCAAGTAATTTCTAACTGTCTGACAGACTCTAAACTGGGATGGCAGGCAGGGTGATCACGGTGTCCCTCACCTGGGAAGGCTGAGGTGAAGCCCTTTGTAAGGATGTTTTCCAAGGCTCTTGTAAACAAGCTGTGTGTGTCTCTTACACTTCAGGCCAGGCTAACAAATTGAGATGAGCCACAGCAGCTCTGTGAAGGCTGGCTCTGCACACACAGGGGCCTGAGCTGATTTATCTTGATGTTTGGTTGAATTCTTCGCATTTTGGGTCCCTTCTGTAACCTTTTCACCTCGTTCTTTTCTAAGGTGGCTGCCTGGCTGTTACAATTTATCATGAACGCATCTCACTTCACTTCTGGCTCCTCTGACGGAAGGAACAGCCGGTCTCCGGGAGGTCAAAGACATTATTTTCCCCTAGTCTTTCTCAGTTTCCAGCACATATTTGTCACTTTGAAAAAGCATGAATTCTGGATTTGATGCACTTTAATTGATTTCACCCTCAACAAGTCCAACTGTCCATCAACCTTTCCTTTTACTTTCCTCTCCCCCTTCTTCATTTCTTTCCTCTGTCCCTTCGTTTTGGGAGTGATGCTTTCACCCGCCTGCATGTTGGAGCTGTTGCAAAGCCCATGACCCTATCAAGGCTTACTGTCACTAGCCATTGCTCTCATTTTCCTTATCCTCCAAGCTGAACTTTGGATGCTGAATGAGAACAAAGTAGGAGTACTGGTCTTGTAATATCTCAGTGATGTGCTCCTTGTCAAAGTAAAAGTGGCGGCTGATGGTCCCCTTATTTTGAGGCAACTGTGTAGAATTGGAGATGTGAGGGAATTAATTCATTATATGCTGGCATTTAAAACATTCATTATTATGATGAATTATTAAAACATTCATTATTATTAATTCATTCTTGCTGGTATTTAAAACAATTTGCAGTGTTATAGCAGAGATGAATGGGCTGTTTCTTCTTTCCTCCTGGAAGGCTGTGTATTCCTGGTGCTGTGCATATATCCAGGGTTGTGTGGTTGTAAATTCGGTGTGTCAGGTGATATTGTCACCTCAGAAATGGAGATCATAGAACCATAGAACATCCTGGGTCGCAAGGGGTCCACAAGAACCATCCCAAAAATCCTATGGGGTGCCATCACACTTATTTGGTGAATTCTTCTGGCATGGAATAAATGTGGGTGTGTAAGAACTTGTCCTTTGCACAGAAATCCTTACAGTGTGTCCTGGAAACCAGGGGCTGCTTATAGTGGAAGCTGAAAGAGTCACAGGTGTGTTCCTCTGGGTGCTGCCATTACATCCTGGATACTGTCAGGACACGGGGCAGGCAGCAGAGATTCCAAGTTCTCTGCCCTTTTATGAGGTGTTCACCCGAGCTCTGCAGGGTGTTCCTGGGGCTGTTGTGCGCTCCCTGAGGAGCTCAGCGCTCAGGGTGAGCAGAGCTGGCTCACCACACGTTGCGGGAATGTTTTCAAGCTGTAGCCAAGGAATGCAAGGGCGCTCCCGCCGTGTGCCCGGCGCTGGGCTCGGGGCGAGCGGAGAACTGCTGTCCATGGTCCTGGGTGAGCAGCCCGAGCGCTGGGGCTCGGCCCGGGGCCTTGGGGACCCTCTGGATCCCTCCCTGCCTCTCTCCCTGTGCCACACCGTGTCAGGCAGGCCTGCACATCAAGGTTTGCCAGCGTGCGTGGGGAGGGAACGGGTGTTCTTCAAGGAGTTATCCAGGGCTTCCACTGGTGCTTGTGAGCGACCTCATGCTGACCCTTCCCTTCCTTCTCACTGCCAGAGGGTGGGTTAGATGAGCTATTAGGAAAAAGCTCTTCCCTGTGAGGGCGCTGAGGCCCTGGCACAGGTTTCCCAGAGAAGCTGTGGCTGCCCCTGGCCCTCTGGAAGTGTCCAAGGCCAGGTTGGGCAGAGGGTTTTTGAAAGACATCTAGACGTGGCACATGGGGACAGGGGCTAATGGTGGCCTTGGCAGTGCTGGGGGAATGGTTAGGCTCGATCTTAAAGGTCTTTTCCAACTTTAATGATTCTGTATTCTATCAGGAATAGTACAAGCTGGAGAAAATACTGTATTAAGGTAACTCAGCATGACAGTACTGGAGCTGGGAATGCCACAGATCCAATCTTCCTATCCCTGGGATGTACATTAGGAAAGTAGCAAACACTAGCACTGCATTGTGGCTGTTTATAATAAAATATCAGATAACCTTAGCGTTCTGGGAATGTTCAGCTGATATTGGAATCATTTGAAAATGGAGGTTCAAGTTTTGATTCTTGGACTGTGATTTAAATTTAAATTAAGATTAGCCTTGAAACAGTCCAGTTCAAGTCTAGTGTTGAGAGCATCCAGCTCTAGGAGCCCCTTTGCTGGAAATCTAGAGTTTTTAAGCAGTTTCTGTGTCTCCTGTGCTATATCAGATGGCTCTGAAGAAGCCCTTGCTCTTGAGCAGCCCCACATCCTCAGACAGCCACATCTTCCTCTCCCAGCCCAACCCCAGGAGCCGGTGGAATGGGAGTTTTCCCAGGTGGTTCCAGGGAGGCTGCACAAGCATTGGTTCAGCAAAGCTGTGGAAGTATCCAGAGCACCAATTTTAATAGATAGGCAAATGAGGAGGAGGAGGCAGAGCTCGTGAGAAGGCGATGCAGAGCAATTGCATTACACAGTTGAGGATTTCAGTCTGGAGAGCTCTGAATTCCCCTCTGAAATCTTCCCTTGGGAGTCTTAGTTCTTAAGTTAAATGACTAATTAGAGCCTGTTCACACCACAGATCAGCCAAGCAAGGCAAACTCCTAAGAGCTAATGCCGCTTACTTGCTCCCAGAGGAAGCTGAAGGTCTCAGGATCTTGCAGAGGGATTTTTGTCCTGGAAATCTGTGCCTGCTACCAGGAGAACTTAGGTGGGAGGGAAGCAAGGAAAAATCCTCGCCCATCAGACAGGGCCTGTATCAATCCTTTTCCTTGCCTTGTTCTTCCTTTGCTTGAACATCTTGTTTAGTGGGAGAAAAAATGTGAAACTAAGTGCCCCAAGCTGAGAGATGCTGGGCACCCAGCAGGACCCTGACCTCCCTTGTAGGTGACAAATTGGATGGCATGTCAGCTGAGGAGGGAGGGAGGGGCATGGCTCATGGGGAGGAGGGTAAAGTTACAAAGCCAACATCTGTTCTGAGGGTCTGTATGGGCTGCAGGCCTTCCCTTTCCCTTTGGGAAGGCACGAGGGAATGGGCTGGGGTCACTGCAGGACAAAGCTGGGGGTGTGCACGGGGTGGGTCTGAGGGGATATAGAGTAGGTGCAAATATAGAAAATAGATCCTGAGGGATTGCTTGTGGAGGGATAGAAGGTGGAAAATGAGTCTTCAGAAGGAGCAGTGATGTGTTCATCTGTGAGGTACAAAAATCTGGGTTTGGTTTTCTTATCTCAGGGCCCCACAGGAATTAGTCATCCCTGAGTAATGGAGGGAAGCAAAGCTGTTATTCATCCCTCCCGAAGTCCCTCCTCTGATCATCTCCTGCATTCATATCCTCTGTCTCTGACTTGTATCTTCCTTGCTATTTAGCCCCATGAGCCACTGCAAGAAAAAAAAAATTTCGGTAGGACTGGCAGTCTGAAATCATCTGGAGAGATGATGTGCCACAGCTTCCGTGGAGGAGCAGGAGTCTGGGCAAAGGCATTTCTCCTGCATTCAGCTGTGAGATTTTGCCCCAAATGCCTTCTGTCATCTCAGAAGACCCCACCCTTTTTGCTTTAATTGATTGTCTGGCTTTAATCTGGTGCGAGAAGAGACCTCCCACCGTGAGCACTGAGAGCTGGTTTGTGCACGGTGAGAAGCATGAGGTTATTTTATTGAAAAAGGGAGACAAAGATGTTTTGGGAAGGACACTGCCTTCTGTAAACCCATTAACAATTGAAATGAGGCCTTTCACTTCCATCCAGGGTTTGTGGGAAGTGCTTGTACAACTGGAAAGCAAAGAGCTGTAACAATAATTTTGCATTATAGCCATGTGTAGGGTTTCCTGAAGTCATCCGCAGTTGGGTTGGCTCCACACAGTGGGAGAGAGTCCTGGAGACGTGGCCTTTCCCTGGGGATCCAGGGGAAAAGAGAAGGGAATGGGTTTGGTTGTGCTCACCCCAATTGCACGGTGGCAGAGATGAGGATAAATAGGGAAGTTGAAAAGGAAACCTCCATTGTGAGTCTGCTCAGCCAAAGTCTAAACAGTTGAGGAGTTTGTTTTATCAAATCAAAATATTTTGGTTCAGTGGTGGTGTTGGCTTGGGTCAGTGTGTCTGGGCTGACACAGTGCTGGAGAAACACTCAGGCTTGAGGGGCTGGATCCCTGTCACTGGGGGGTCAGGAGCTCTGAAGCCATAGGAGAGGGGGGTGTTGCTCATTGTGGCCAGGGGAGGCTGGATGGGAGCAATCCCATTTCCCATGGCTTGGGTTTAGAGTGTTCAGATATTTTAAGGCCTCTCCAAAGCTGCTCTGCAGCCCTGTTGAGTCTGATTAAGTGTGCTGCTGCTTGGACCACAAATAAGGGTTTTAAGTGGAATGGGAAGATTTTTGAGGGAAAACAGATGAATAAGTATGGAGAGTTAATTATCTGCAAAGCCCTGAAATGGCACGAGTAATAAAATATAGATAGGTACACACTTATTCCTATCATTCCATTAGTGGTCTGTGTCTCTGTGTCAGGGAATAATGTGCAAGACAATACTCCAAAATACAGAATTACTGCCTGCCAGCACTGAAGGGTCAGCTCTTTGGAAGTATGGTCTGGTTGAGGTGTTCTTCCAAAAGTATCTTGCTAAAAAACCTGGTGCTGAGGATCTAAGAACAAAACAAGTAAAGCAGTTGAGGTTAGGCTGGAATAGATCTGTGTAGCTCCTGACCTCTTCCACATCTCCCCAAGATACAATTCCCAGTGAGAACTCATTGTTCTTCTAAAGAGAAAACTGTTCCTACCTGTTAGTTTTGCTTAGGATGTGATAGAAACTGTAGAAAATAATACCATGTAGTTTTTGTTCAGATATTTCCTCCTTTCCTTCCCTACCCCAGAAATCTTCCTATTTTTTAACTTGTTTTTAGCCATTCCACCTGACCCTTCAATATTTCCATATTTCAAGGGGATTTAGCCAAATGGTGTGTTTCCATGGCTGATATGCAGCAATAATGCAGGGTTAATACCTAATTAGTTCCCAGGGACATTGAGCTTTTCATGGATATTCAGTAACAAAAGCAACAACAAACAAACTGAATTCCTAGGTCTTAATTCATCGGGGAGGAGGAAATAGGAACCTAAAAATGCAGGAATTATTCAGTGCAGTCTGAAAGCCCTGTTCTTTCTCTCATGAAGTCCAGAGGATGCTATAGTAGCTGACAGGGGAAATATAACCTCCTCCTCCTTCCCTCCCTCCCTTCAGGGAGGCTGGAGATGTGTCTGCGTTTGCAGCCCTGACATCTCCCAAACAGGAAAATTCCCAGTTCTGCAACACACTTTAAACAGCTCCCTGCCCATTCCCCTCCCTGCCTCAACTCCCAGCCAACCTGACCCTGGGTTTTTTTGACATCCAGCCATACCTGATCAGTCGTATCCCCAGCAGCTGGATGTGATCAGAGCTGGCCTTCCACCTCGCAGGATGGCGAGCATATGGGCCTGCGGGCTGCAGCCATTATGTTCCTGAGCACTGAGCTTGTCTGCCCCTGGCTACAGAGGGTTTTTTTCCCCTCTCAAGCAATTGCAAATAAACCTTTCTGATAAGTAACAGCAAAACAAACAGGCCCTTTGGCTCTGTAGGCAGTGAGAAGGAGGGAGGAATAAAAACCTGACCCAAGAACAAAATCTTTGCTGTGTTTAGGCAGTGCCTCCAGGAGGGAGAAACTGTTTGCCCTCAGCCAGACAGAGCTTATCTGGGAGCAGGAATGGTTTCAGGATGATTAGCCTTCAGGGCTTTACAGCCAGGCCCTGGTGTGGGAGCTTCAGGGGATGGAGGAGGTTTGGCTCAGAGAACAGTACTGGAGATCATCTGGACCATCAAAGGGAGGCTTTGAGCTGACCCATGTGGGCAGTCTGGTCTCAGCCTGGAACTGAAGCGGTTGAAAGCTGAGAGTTGTGAGGGTGGTGCAGTGCAAGAGTTTCAGGGCAGCTGTGGGAAGAGGCTGGGGACAATCCCAAACAGCCTCTCTACATCCTTTCCTATTTCCAAAAAATTTCCAAAAAGTGTCTCAGGCTCTGGAAGGGCTCACAGGAGGCTTCTGGCACTTGGCACTGTGTGTGCCAAGTGAAGTGTAACCAAGTCCCCGTGTCTTGGGGATTCACTGTGGTGCTTGGAGAGCTCAGGAGGGGTCCCTGAGTGTCCCCACCACCTTAGTGTGACCTGAGCCCTGATCACTGTGGAAAGCTTGAGGCAACAAAGAGATTTTTGCATAGAATGTATTATAGAAATGGTGGAGTTTACCTTCCTTTCGGGGATGCCAAGGAAATAAGGCTTCAGCCTTCCCAGACAATCCTGGCTTCCCAAAACTATGTAGCTTAGAGTATGTGCCCATCAGGACATGCAGCTGGGACCTGACATAGTCTTAAAGTTATGGTCTAAGCCTAAGGATGGGAAGAACAGCCTCATTTTGCTCTCTGAACTCTGCTAATACAACACCCACTCTTGCTGCCCTCTGTGCGTGGTACTTGAATACCCAGGGCCACAGAAACCTGTGGATGAGCAGACAGGGAAAAAGCTTGCTCCAAGATGTTCAAAAAATGTGATGAAAGGTAATGAACTAAAAAGCTGCCTGCTAACACAATCCCTTTCAGGCTGGGAGTCTGTGTTCTGGGTAGATGTGCCATTTCTCCAGGGTTCCTTGAGAGGCTGAGCCTCTCCAGTGCACTCCCAGCTGTTGGTAACTGCAGTCAATAAATTATGGACTTTTCCCACTTGGAAGGCAGACCTGTGAGGAGCCTTTGAGCCCTTTGCCTGGGCAGATATGGCCAAGGTTATCACCCTGGCAGGGCTGTGGTGAGCTTGGACGCTGCTTTGAAACACTGCCAGAGCCTGCACCAGGCTCGTGCTGAGAGGCTGGAAGCACATGAAAGGCCTGTGGCACTGTCAGCTCGGGCTGACAGGGGCCAGAGCACTGATGTCACCACACAGTTACAACAGATGGCACCAGGGACAAGCAACGTTGCTGCCAGTGCCTCTTTTCCTTCAGCGGGAATTGCTCCTGTGGAGTGATGGAGTTCTGCACCCCTAAACACTTGAACTGTGGAGAGGAGCTGGAAATCCATCTGGGAAATGCATTCAGAGAGGGGAAAATGAGAGCATAAGCCATGGGATCAGCACCAAGCAGGCCAAACATTGCTGTCAATTACGTCCCAAGCAGCTCCATTGAAGCAAACAGCATTAATTGTAGATTTATGCCAGCATTTCTGAGAGTCACTCCTGGGACAGAGCCAGTTCTGGTAGAGGATTAATCTTGTTGCAAAACTCCCTCTTGTTCTTTGCTTGGTGTCTGACACTCGCACATGCACAAAAACAAATCTCGGTGACCCTCCGCCAACCCAGTTAACTAGCAGGGAATTTGGGGATGTGAAACCTTAGCTTCCCCTCCAGCACAGCTCTGCATCTGCCACAGCCCTTTTGGAAGGCAGGACAAGCCACCTGCTACTTGTTTTGCTCAAAGAGAAAATGTCTGTTGGGCACATAGGAAACAGCTAATCTGGTCCCATGGGAGGGAGCAGCCATTTGTCATTCCCAGAGTCTCCAGCACAGGTACTCAGCACCTTCCAGGGCTAGGGATTTTCTCTGGGTGTTCTTCCACCTGCCAGTAGTTCAGTGGTGGGCTTTATCAGATGAGGGTATTTCTCAGACATTGGCATTTGATCATTCACCTCAGGACACAGAAAAATACAGTGTGTTCTATTCCCACACATACATCCTTTCTCAGCTTAAAAATTAACGGAGAAAGCCATGCATTGCATGTGCTGGGTGTATGTCTCCTTTACATATGGACACATGTTTTATGATGGGACATTTGTGCAGTTCAAAGTCTTCCAGAAATGTGGATCTTTAGTTCTGACTTCATCTGTGCCGTAAGGATGGTCAGTGGCATCCTCTCATCACACCTCCATAGTGTCATTGCACTCCATGTGACACTGAAATGTGATTTTTAAAATTTTTTTTTAATCCAGATTTGCCAGTGGAAGTGCTCCAGATGCTTCCCTGAAGTCTCAGAAGCAGAAGGGATAGTTTAAATGTCTCGAGCAACAGGCTGGGAATGCTTCCATTCCTCAGGAACAGCAGGCTCAGCTCTGCAGGCTGCTCAGCCTTTCCCCCTTCCGAGGGCAATAAATTGAATACCTTTCAGTTTACTGCCTGCCCACAAGTTTCAAGTGGAAGAGGTGAAGTAGAGCCTGAGGCCAGCCACTCCATGGGTACAAATCAGTGTGGCTGTGCTGGCTTACCCCAGCTGTGGGGCTGGCCCTGAGGTTTTGTGTTCACATTATCCTGGGGCTCTTATTGCAGGAATGCAGGGTTGGCCAGATGTGCTGGTCACAGCATCCCCTCCCTCCCTAAGTGGCAGGGTACCAGCTGCCACTCCCTGCCCTTGGAGCAGCCTGGTGTGGCCTGCCTGCAGCACAGAAGGTGCTCTGGGATCCTTGGGAATGGTCACCAGCACATCAGGGCTAGCCCTGTTCCAAGACACAATACTGAGAGAGTAAGAGCAGTCAAGGAACTTTTCCCCCTTGGAAGTGATGTTCATCTCCTCCCCCAACCCAGCATATGGAATTCTGGATCACATTTCTCTCTCTTGCCAATAAATATTGCAGATTTATTGCTCTCTACCTGGTGGGTAGTAAATTGCATTCCACCTCTGTTATAAGGCTCTTTGCTATGACACAGCCTTGCAGCTCCATTAAACCTTAATTACAGCAACACTTCATTGGGTTGCTGCGATGGCCCAAGTGCCATTGCAGTAGGGAGGAAGTATGGCCAAAACAGGCTGATGCAGAGGGGCTTTGTTTTGTTTTCTTTCCTCTCTTTTTAAGGATTATGGAGAGTTGAGCCCAGCAAGGGGAATAGAGGGAGCCTCAGCCTCCCGCTCTCTGCTCATTTTCCACAACAGCTGGCGTCACCTGCCGCAGCCCCGGCAGCTCCTCTGCGCCCTGATGAAGTGCTCAGCAAACAGCTTTGCAGGCTGCCTCTAGTAAAGGGCTGATTTGCATTTGTGCTGATGGGATGCATCCTGAAGCCAGAGTTATCCCTGACTTTGGTTGCGTGAGGAGCGGGGAGTTTGGCCAAATGGAACACCAGGAGCAGCACGGCACTTGGATTTCTATAGGCTGCAGCAAGACAAATGTAAGGGCAGCTCTGCTAGTGTGCAGGCTCATCCTGCAGCAGGCAGCTTGCTCTGTGTCAGCTCAGGGCACTGTTTCTGGTGCCATCTGTCCTTCCCTGAAGTCTGAGGCAGGGAGTGAGGCTTTGCTTCAGCAACCTCTGGCTGCTGAGGCAGCTCCTCAGAGGCCAATGCTGCCTGGTGTGTTCCCCAAGCTCCTCTGGCCCTGCTGCCTGAGGCCCCAGGAAAGGCTGGGAGAGGGTGGAGGGCTTAGTGCCTGTGGACATGGCATGCATGGATAGATGGTTCTCATTTTCATGCAGCCAGGCATGGAGGAAGCACAGCTTGGAGGTCCAGGAGGGGCTGCCCAGTGCCGGTGCTCCCTCCAGACTGAGGGCGTTCTGCTTGGCCTTACAGCTTTTGTTTTGGAGATCCTTCCTGGTGTGGGATGAGTCCCCCAGCCCCTGATGCAGGTTCAGTAGCAGTGTGCATTGTACAGACACCTCCCCTTGTGTGGATGCTCAGGCCTCTCTGTGGGATGATGAGCTAACCAGAAGGCACTAATGGCTACACCAGCCACTAGGATTTGGTGCCGTTCCAGAGGTGAGGCTGTGTTGTCAGATCTGCCTGTGACAAGGACTGTTTTATTCCCAGTTTGGAAATGATTTGCCTCCTTGGCCATACTGGTGTGATACCAAGTGTCAGATGTGGAGTAGCTATGCCAGTAACCAAAATGCTGGGATTATCCTCAGGATTCCCTTTACCTTCAGTACTGATCTGGACTGTTGTGGTCACTGTGTAATGCTCATCACCATTGTAAGTCCACTCATGTGAGCAAGGATGTTTATTTGACTACATTTTAGCACAGTTATAACTTTATCTGGTCAAACATCCTCACAGGGTGTACTCAGGTATCCACAGGGAGCTGCAGATAGGCAGCACAGAAACCTTCTACACCATTACTAGTGCAAAAGGCAGCTACCAGGAATCAGCTAAAATCCTCCTGCAAATTGAGTTGCTGAACTCTTTAATGAACAACCAGCACATGAGAAATACTTTCCTATGGAGGGCCTGTGTTTGAGCCTTGTTTGTCCTTATTCTCCCCTCTTGCAGCAGCCTTGAGATGTCAAGCATAGGAAATGTGGCCACAGCTGTTTCTGCACTTAGAGGGTTTTTTCCAAGGCCACATCCTTCTATTCTCCCATAGATTACTTGAAAAGATGCTGTGGGGACTCCAGCAAGCCAAGGTCTATGTGCCATGTGCAGGTGTTGCCAGGAGATTGACATTCAGAGAACTCATTTGGTGGTGGGTTTTTCCCCTCTCCTCCTTCCTCCCCTCTCACACTGTGTGCTGCAAGACTTTTCTGCTGGAGATTGATATTTCTAGCAGAGCCACATTATTCAAGCCATAGTCAAAGAGGACAGCACGTATTAGGAAGGAGATGGGCACCTCCTCCTTTTCAAAGTGTTCAACTTCTCTGGGATGAATTGTCCCTCACCAAAGCCCTGTCCAGCCCTTGACTTATCTTCCTCTATAGGGTAGTTAAGTCATGCCCATCCTAAGTGGCTCAGAAAATCCCACTGCATCTTCTAGGGAAATGTCATCAGGGTGATGAAAACTGATGGTTTTTCTATGTGAAAATGGGTAAGTTTTGAAGAATCTTTGTTCTAAATAACATGAGGGAAATAGTATCAGACGTCTGACTTTGGTAGGTGCAAACCAAAGGAGTATGTTCATTCTCCTTGGAGGGAAAACTTTTAATTTTTAAAATGCAGTTTATGTGTAGACAAATTAAAGATGTGTAAAATTAAATGGGAATGTTTTGAAGGGATTGAAAATATATTTTTTGATTAACTCAAATGAATTTAAAAATAAATCATGGGGAAAATGAAATGCTGGTGGAGGATTTTTTTGGTCCTCATTTGAAATGAAAAATAATTTGCAATCTTGACACTTTTCACAGAATGAAAAGTCCATTTGCTGATTAAGGTCCAGATTCATCCTGGCTAATTTCAGGCACTATTGAACTGCTTAGTGCCAAAGGGCACTTGAATCCACCTGAGGTTTAAATTGCCCTCTGGAGGTATCTATTTCTTCCATTGATAAGACAAGGGCAACGTGACTGGTCCTACGTGTGCCTGAGATAACCACCTGAGATAACCACAGCTGGGTGCTATGGACAGGGTGCAGTGCTTGGCCTTGTTTGGTGACCTCTCAAGTCCCTTCCAGCCCAAACCATTCAATGATTTTATGATTGTGGCTGCTATATATGCTGCTCTTGTGTTCATGTGCCTTTCCATCTCTCCCCTCAAAAGCTGAGGGACTTGAGCTCCATGGTCCTCTTGAGTCCCTTCCAACTCAGGGAATGTCATGATTCTAGATTGATTTTTATTTTTTTTTCTGAAGGGGGAGGAGATTTCCACTAAAACACAGGTTTTTATCTACTTGTTTCCTGTTGGTGGGGCAAAAAATCTGGAGGACTGGCAGGATCTCCTGATGAGAAGGAAAGGAACAAGATTTGTGGTTAAGATTGTGGGAATCACTGGTCAGGTTCGTTCTCTTTTAAGAACCACATGCCCTGACTCTCAGCTCCCACATCTGGTTGGCAGAAGGCAGGTCCTCTCCAACAGCTCCTCCACAATGTGCCAAACACTCTGCTCCATCTTTAGCACTCCTTGACCCAGAACAAAAGTGAAAATACTTGGCATGCCAGGAAAGGTTAATAAATAAATGATGCACAGCCTTCTCCTCCCCATGACATCACTTCCATGTGAGAGAACAATCTTTGTGCCACACCTGGCAGTCTGGTGACAGCAAAAGGACACATCTGCTGCAAGTCATTTCCCATGGGATTACACAGTGCTGTCCTGCCTGGCTGGGTTCTCCACTCCCCTCTGGGTTGAGGAGGTAACCTCTGGGAAGTCAGGTCTGGCTCACTTTGTCACCAACCGGTGTCATCTTGTCTTGTCCATGGGGGCTTTGGTCACCTGTCCAGTCAGCCAGATGGCGTTGCTTTATGTAGCTGGACATTTGGGAAGTATTAATTCTTTTGAATATGTGGCCTGTACTGTTCTTATTTTGGGCTCATAAAACATAATGAGATATGGGTCAACATTTAAGCCGTGTGGAAAATTACATCCTGGAAGACTTTGTGGAGCCGAAGGCTTATCTGGTATTAACTCTAATTATACCATTGAGCTGTGCAGCAGCAACTGTGGCCTTTGGACTAAGACCTTATTCTCCTTCTAGAAAGCTCTCCATGGCTATTACACCTGGTGACATGAGCAGTGTTCATCCTCTGCTGCATTTTGCTGGGAATCACGGAATACCTTAAGTTGGAAGGGACCTTAGAGATGATCTAGTTCTACCCCATGCCATGGGCAGGGACACCTTTCACTGGATGGAGCATCTCACTGCACTGAGATTATCTCACTTCTTTGTCCACCATGGAGCATTTTATTCACCTTTCAAGTTTCCAGGAACTTTTTCAAACTTGTTGCAGCAGCAGCTCCTTGGCAGAGCGCGTAGGATGTGTCTTGAGTGTTTCAGTCTGAGCATTGCAGGCGTGTGCTCTTGGAGGTGAGCAGGCAGCACAGGAGGCTGGGGGAAGGAGATTAAAATACAGTTGTTGGCTGATATGAAACAAAAAAATATGTTTAAATAAACCACAAATTACCAAAAAA
>VXAX01000253.1:687828-801982 GCA_013399835.1 Leptocoma aspasia
TGGCCCCTTCCCCCCCGCCTCTCTCTTTCATTTTCCCCTCCTTTATGAAGACACTAAACAGACAAATTGGAGGTTTGAAACGAGGCTTGTGCTGGTGCCTGCGGAAGTGACAGGGGTGGTACTCGGGGGCCTGAGAGCTGCTAATGCAAAAGCCATTCACATCTAATGACCCCATTTGGGAGCCAAGTTCCTGAGGGCTGGGGGGCCCTGCCAGGCACAGAGCCCTGCAATGGGCAGGTGCCCAGGGGGCTGGCAGGGCTCTCTGGCAGGGCACTGCCCCATGGCATGTGGGGGTGGCTCCAGACAGCAGGATTTGCCTCATGGGACTGTTTCCTGTTTCAGCTCCATCACCCTAAGTAACCATAAAGGAAGATGTGTGTGTATAATTTCACTTCTTCCAATCACAGAACCACAGAATGGTTTGGGTTGGAAGGGGCCTTAAAGACCATCTCATTCCAGCCCCTGCCATGGGCAGGGACACCATCTCCATAGACAGGCTGCTCCCTCTCTCTTCTTCCTGCTGTAGGATTATGAACCATAAAGGACAAACGAAGAAGAAAGTGATCTCGGATCGGAAAACTGAGTCATGTAGGGCTGAGACGTTTCATTTCCCGTTATTATTCCTGATTTCTTTACAGAAGTGCACAGATGCACAGGCTGAGCTTAGATCACCTGCAAGTTTTTAGGGGGTGGCCGTGTTCCAGCTCTCTGCCTCCAACAGCTGGCAGTCAGAGTCCCTGTGAGTGACAACAGCCACCCAAAAGGAGGCTCAGGTTTGAATCGGGGGAAATTCAAAGAGCTGTTAGCATCTCCTGATGGCAGCATTGCTTGGGAGTGATTTTGACAGGCATTAGGGGGAAGTTTGTACCAGTTATGTTACTTTAAACCTGTGCTGTGCCATTGTTTAGGGAAACTCTCACTGGGTTGACAAATGCTCCCAACTCCATAGTTCTGTGATCGTGCAAAGCTCTTGGCAAAGCAGCTGAGCTCTTACAGGTGAAGTGACTTGTGAAAACATACATCTGAAGGGAGCTTTCGCCTTACCCACAGTCTGTAAACAAACTGCTGGGTGGGGGGAACCAAGCAGGGGACACCAGGTTCCCTGGAAAGCACTGGGGTTGGGTTGGAAACACCTTGTGCAATAGGGGTTGCTGTGCTCCAGGTGTAGTAGAATCAGATAAATCTGCATCTTGGTGTCTGTCCAAATTAAACTGGTTGGACTCAAAAGCCTGTGTTTTGAGGGTTCAGTGTTTGTAATATCAATGCTTTCTATGTTTTTTCCATGTGAACCCTGGCTGGGAAGGAAGTGATGGAGGCAACACTCAGCTGGGAGAAAGCCTTGCTGCTGGAGGGTCAGCCTGTGCTGGAGAGGAGAGGTAGCACTAGATGGGAGCCACTTAAAAAAATCAACTGACCATCACACAATTTCCCTATATGCTTTAGAGGATCCCCTTGTTCCTTGGAAACAGAACAAGCCATTCCAAGTGGTGGTGGGTCTGCCTGCTGGGTGAGGCCAGGCAGTGATGGCATCTCACGCAGCTGAGAACACGTGGGAGGTGAGGGAATGACTCTCCAAGCCCAGGCTATGAGGTTGGAAATCTGCCTTTTGAATTCTGGGGGCTGTGGAAAGCAAGGAAGGAACCTCAGGTGGGTAATTTCTGTCTTGAGGGAAGGAGCGAGCGAGGCAGGCTCTGCAATTGTTGGATATCGGGTTGTTTGCATGACAGGAATATTTAATGGGATTGACAGGCTGCACTTGTGTAGCAAAAGGCAGCCAATGTCACCTCAACAAGTCCTGGTGGAGAGAAGCTGGGGGCCAGGAGGGTGATTCCTCAGTGTCTGCTGAGTTGTCTGGTCCTCTCCAGCAGCTACCAAGTCACCCAGGATTGCTAGCTGAAATATGTGCTTCAAGTTAGGATGGATAAATCCATTTCTCAGCTGGGAGTTTGGTGTCTTGGAACAACCCAGATGAATTTTTTTCATTGGTTTATACATGGTTGAAGGTTGGCCTTCAAAGTTTGCTCACCTAAAGAATGAAAACCTTTCAAAAGCCCCAACCTTCAGCTGACACATAAACTCTATGTAAGAAATGAAACCATAAATTGTCTGAAGCTCATGAATTTTCCTTTCTTGAGAACAGGTCTAGAAAGAGAACCTTTGCAGTTTTTTCTCTCAAGTCTTGCTGGTTTTTTGTGCAAAGGCACCAACAGGAATGTTCACAAGTCTTTACTAAAGAAAACTTTCAGGAAAATAGTTGCAAAGCACATTTAGTATGCTTCAACCAGCTGGATTTTCTGGCAGCTCCAGCAAAATCTAAACAAGGAAAATGATTGTCTTTTTTTGTTGTGTTTTGCAATATTTTTCTGTCCGGACTGGACAGTGCAAAGCACATCCTCTGTGGGAAGGTGTCACGGGCTGCAGATGAGATAAAGTTCCCTGTGATTATATGGGGTGTTTCCCAACTGAGAGTCAGCACATGTGGAGGTCCAGTCCTTTTAACGCTCACAAGCAGGGAAAAGGGAGGAAGTGGAGTCCATTAAGGAGAATAGTAAAACCAGGAGTCAAGTAATGAATGAGGGACTGCTCCAGTAACGTCATGTGAGCACCTCTCCCTCCCACTCGTTGCAGGAGGTATTGGCCAGTCCTGAGCCCCAGATCGTGTGAGCAAGGGCCTCTTTTGCAATCCTATATGTCTGCTCTCCCTTTTCCAGACATGCATCTCTGCTTTTATTGAGCACACAATTTGCTGTGGTCCTTAAGCTCCCAGCAGCTCTTTCCACTCCCCTTCCCACCCACAGCTGAGAGACCTATTACCAGGTAATGATGTGTCAAGCAATAGCAAGGTGGGGGAAAGCACTGAAGGAAAATGCTGATGTAGTGGTGGAAGCATCCACGGTTATTCAGTTTTCCTTCACGACCTGGTTTTCTACACCCAAAGCCTTTAAGTTGCTGCTGTTTCTCCTTAGGTGAGTAGGTGGCTTTGGGCACCGAGAGAACGGCAGCAGGTCTAACAGTGTTGTAATGTTTGTCTTGTCCTAAGGTGAATTATGTTCTCAAATCCCCAGACTTGGAAAAAAATGCTTTGAAGTAGTGAGCTTTAATTTCTCTTGGGTCTGTACAATGACAGAAATAGTCTAATTAACTGTGGGTTTGTGTTTATCTGACTTCTTCCAAAATTGAGTCCAGTACAACTCAAAGCTCAGTCTAACTCTGTATGACCTGACCTTGCTGGGCTCCAGGCCAGCAATAGGTGACTTCTCCAAGTTCCCTCAGGGAGCTGCCTTCAGTCTAGCAGAGGTTGGAAGCATTTTAAATCGTGGTGTTTTAGAAAGCTCTGCAGAACCAAACCTGCTCCTGGGTGAGCTCCCTGGGAAGTGTTGGCCATCTACAGCCTGGGCTCTGGCTGGATAAAAGTGATCTGTGATCCAGGGCTGCACCTTCTCCCAGTCCTGATCTCAGCCTAAACCAAGGGAAAAGCTTGCCCAGCTTCTGGCTGCATCATACCATTTTAGTGGTTTCCCATATGTTAAATATTTTCTCAGTAAGTGGGAAATCCAGTGTTTCTAGTGAACCTGATATTTAATAAAGCCATTTTGAAATTATTCCTGGATAGCAGATCTGCAAATGTGCAGAAACTCCTTTTTTTTTTTAACATCAAATGCTCAGAGTTGCATTCTGAGATTCCCTGCAAAGACTCAAGCCTAGACTGTAAAATCTAGTTTGAAATTTAATTTCCACCAATATCAGTGTGGAAGAGATTAAAATGGGGAAGTCCACAAGGAGAAAGATTTTCTTGGTAACAAAACAAACTCCACTGTGAGTTGGTGACAGGTTTTATCAAAAATATTTTAAAAGCTGTCATTTCATATTGTTTCTGCTTTACAAATTTGGAAATGCTGTAGAAGCTGGAGTCATTTTTAATCTCTTTAGGGAACTAATTTTACAAATCAGCCACTGTAGCTTTGATTACAACAAACTTCACTTTCTGAAAACAGCGGCTGTGGTGAGGAGGAAAAAACACATTCTTGTTTTGCAAACAATTTTGGTAATTTCAATAAAAGTATAGATAAATTATTCCAAAAGAACCCAATGGTCTTTCCAAATGCCAAAAGTAAAGAAAAATTCTGGCTAAAAATTTTGGTTTTGAAAAAGAAAAAAGTCTGGTTTCAACACAAAACCCTTCTGATGCCAAGAATGCAAGCCAGCTGTCATTGTCTTTTGTATCCATAAACAAATGCTTTGGTCTCCCTAACAAATCTCAAATGAAGAAAAGGAGAATGGGAAAAGCGAGGGCTGTCTGTCTGCAGTGCCCGGGCCAGCCAGAGGGTCTGACACAGATCTGGGGCTGTTTCCCTGGAATCCTTGCCGGGGTCAGGGAGCTGCTGAAGGCTCTGATGAAGTCACCTGGGAGGAGAAGTTAAACCTTTCCATCAGATCCAGGGAGAGGAGATCCAGCTTGGCCATGGATGTTCTAGAGAACCTGCCTTGAGGAGGTGACCAGTGTCCCACCATTCCTGACCAGCCATTCCAGCTGTCCAAGGACATTGGGTGGGCTCTGACCAGCTTGGTCAAGCACAAGATGTCCCTGCACATGGTAAGGATCAAGTTGGTACCAGATAATCCTTAAGGTCCCTTCCAACCCAAACCATTCCATGATTCTCTGATTCCCATTTTCCATGGCTGTGCTGTGACACTCAGTGGGAGCAGACTGGGCAGAGAGATGTGCCAGCAGAATTTTTAACACCTTGTTGGAGCTCTTTAATAGCTGGAAACCAGGAGTGATTTGCTCCTCTGTCTCTTTGGTCCCAAATCCTTTATTATTTTATTTTTCCTCTTTAAATGTTAACCCTGATTTAAAGCAGAAATTCCCCCAGGAATGTGGGAGACAGTATCCCCCTATGTCCCATTTCCTGCAGTGCTGAGAGCAAAGCCCTGCAAATGTGGATGAGGATTTTGAGTGCATACACAGCTCGCAGATCTTTATTCTGTCCCATAGATTCTGAAGCCTCAACTGCTGTAATTTTCTACCTTATAGGATTCTCTGGTGCCTGCTAAGTTTGGGGTTTCCCTCTTTCAGGCTATTATGGGAAGTCTTCACCACCTGGTTTCCTGGTAGTGTGATACTTGTCAGAACTACGTAACCCTGAGGTCTTTGTTGAAAAATGTAGTATTTCAACTAAATCAAGATCTGTGGCTCAAAGATGATGAGGTAACTGTGGGTGAACAGGCTCTGATCACACCAGCCCTGTCTCCATAGGAATCCAGGGTGAAAAAAAAAAAAAAAAAGCTGACATCATTTCTGCGTCTTCTGCCTCTGTTTAGCTTCAAGTTGTTGGTGAAGGTTAAACAGAGATGTTCCCCAGATGATTCGTCTTACCAAGTCTCTCTCCTTTCATTAGTGATCTGTGTTATTCTCTACTTCTGTGATCAGCTTTAGAGTGGTTAATTGATAGGGACTGTTTGGTTTTGGTTTCTTAACTGCCTTTATCCCTGTGACTCCACCTGGATTCAGGGAGTCACTGGCCATGCCTGCTAGAATGTCACAGGCCAAGTGTTTTTTGAGTGCAGGGTCTGTCAGCTGTATACAACTTCCACATGTTAAACACTGATGTGAACAGACTCTCCCCTTCCCTTTGGAGTCAAACCCAAGGTCGGGAGAACATGAGGTGCTCAGCTGCACTTCACTCACCACAGGACGGATCTGGAAGTGATGCTGTCGCTAAGTTACTTGGGTAGGATCCTGGATGGATCCCTGTCCTGCTCATCCCTGGGCACAGAAACCCTGGGCAGCTCTGCCCTGCCAAGGCTTGGAGCCAATAAAACATCTGCCTTTGCACTGAGGAGACGCTGCAGACACGGGTGACTGTCACCGAGCTTAAAGATCGAGGCTGGGCAGAGCACGGGGTGGAGTGAAAAACCTCCCAGGGTAATTAATCCAGTCCTATTACTCCAGCTTTCGGCTTTGTTGTTTTTTTTCTAAAGCTGGCCTGCAAAACCCAGGTCTCAATTAATACTATTATCCTGGGGATGACATTTCCTCAGTCTGTCGTCAGTTATTTTTTAATTCTCTAATTTGTTCTAATCTGCACATTGCCTGCACATCAAGTCAGCCATGAAGACGCTGCATTTCCAGGTTCCTTCCTCTCCATCCTCCCAAAGAAATTAAAGCAAGGAGGCTGTGGGACCACAAGTGCAGGAAATAGAATTAGGGAACATATTAATTGGGGCATCAAGTAGGATTTTGTTCCAGGCGGTTTCCTTCCGTGAGCCACTTTGATGCTTCCCCTTCGCAGCTCTGTTTCTCATTAAAAGTATCCCTTAATGGCAAATGTTGTTTATGCATGTTGCAATTATGTCATGCTGTAACCCCTATGCTGGCAGGCCGGGCTGATTGGCGGCGAGGAGCAGGAGGAGGAGGAGGAGGTCAGTTGTGGGGAGGAAGAGGGGGAGGTAAACAACAGACAAATCCTTTCAGCTTTGTGGTTGAAGGATGGATGCTCCAAACCCCTCGGTGTGTCCAGCCAGGCTGGACCCTGCGTGAGAGCTGGGGCTTGAGGCTGTTCCTTCCAGTCGGGTTTTAGGATTTCTGCGCTTTAGTGCGCTTGGGGTTTGCGGCACCGCCAGCAGAAAGGGACGGGTAATAGTAAAGCTCTGCTTTGCAAAGTGAGACCTGGGCTGCCTTTTGCTGTTTTAGCTACTGTTTGAGTTAAGAGAAGTAGGATTTTGGGTTGCTTAATGAGTTTTTGGGGGGAAGGGAGCATGGGGCTTCAGAGTTTTCTCTGTTCTTCATGGCTCTTGTGCCATGGCTACAAACCTTCCATGGAGATCTTCTTCAGGGCACTGAGATTTGCTCTGATCTCCTCAGACCCAGATCTCTGAGCGAGGCTGCTCCTGGGTGACTCTTGCCAGCACTAATTCAAGGCTGTGAGAATAGCTCATTTGTGGGAGGGTATTTATTTTTCCATCCAGGCAGCCAAAACCTCCAGCTTCCCCTCTCCCTTCGCTCACACACCGGGAGTGCAGAGGCTCATTCTGCCCTTGATCTCTGAGCTTGTGTCATCAGCTCAAGGCAAACCTGATGGTGAACTTCACTTTTTTCTCTCATTCTTTAATCGCTCCTACTGCAAAATGGGTTTGCCCCCGTGTCTAGATCTCAACAGCAAACAATTAACAGCCATAATGAAAGAAAACAGCTCATGTGTGTGGGGAGAGCAAGCCAAGCCGTGTCCGTGCCCAAGCAAGTTCAGGAGCCAATACAAATACCACTGCTGTGTTTTGGAAATTCTTGGCCTCTCTGGATTTTGGGAGCCAACACACAGCAACTGAAGCTGATGGCGAAAGCAGTGAGCAAAAACCTCAAAGCTGTAAAAACCAGAATGTAAAACAAATCTAAGAGAGGGAAGAAAAAAAAACCTCTCTCCTTCCTTCCTTCCTTCCTAATATCCTACCTAAAGAGACTGGAGCCTGAGCAGGCAAACAGGCCGAGAAAACCACAGGAGCTGGTGAATGAGGGGAAACAGACAAGTGTAGGAGTCACAGAGGAGAAGTCACTCAGTGCCTAGAGCCAGAGCTTCTGTGAAATGACTCATTTTCACTTTGCATGTATGATATTTGCATGCAAAACACATTCTGCGAACCGTCACATGGGGATTCTGCTCATGGGTTTTGATCCGGGATGAAATTTCACCCTTTCCTCCAGCAAAGTCGTTTATCTTTCTTTCAGGGAGGAGGGAGGAAGTGGGAGGGAACTGCAGGGAGAGAGAAAGAAATTGTCCTTCAGGCATAAAATTCAGGGATTTATCCCTCAAAAGGGTCACTCAGCTGCTTCCTAACACGGGGACAGAAGTGGGAAATGCTGGTGAGAGCACAAGGTCAGGGCAGAGGTGGTTCTTGACTCTGCTACCTCCTCCAGCCTCTGGCCTGGAGTGGTCACAGTGCAGCCCTTGGCCAGAAACTGGGAGCCTTTGTACTACTTTGACTTAAATCATTATTCAGCTAAAAATCTCCTCTGGAATGAAGTGTAACTCCATAATTAGACCCATGGCGTGTTCTGGTAATATTGAGAGGTCCAGGGATGTACCCTGAACAGGGCAGAAGAGCTACTTGGCCTTTGATCTATTCCCTGTGAGAGGTTTGTAGTGTTTTCAGGATGTTTTCTGGTGTATGCATCAGTAAAAGGACTGGGATCCTCAGTGATGGACAGACTATGGTGTAATGATACTGACAATGCCAGCATGTGTGCTGGGCTGGAGGGGTGTTGGCTCTCAGGGTCAGGCTGACAAACATAGGGGAATGCTGGTTTAGGAGTACCTGAAGAGGTTCATAGCCTGGCAAATCATAAACCTAATCTTGCAATAAGTCTTGGTGCTGTTCCTGGGGGTTCCATTGCTTTGGAGCTTGGACTGATCTTGGTGTCCCTGTAGAAACAAGTTTGTGGCAAGAAGTATCAGGCTTCACTGCTTGCCTACCAAAGGGATGGAATTACCCAAGGCTAGGATTGCAATCATGCAGTCTCTTAACATTCTCCTGTCACTTCTTCTGTACCAGTGCCTGTTTCCAAAGCCTTACAATGCCCTGTGTGGCCTTACAGGAAAGGCAAACCGTTGGTGCCCTGCTGGTATGAGTGAGCGAGCTGAGTCTGTCAGCAGCTGCTGCTTGCCCTTTCAGGGCTTCCTAAGCCAAAGGAGCAAACCCAGAGGTGGGAATCCTGATGGCAGAGGTGTGCCATTTCCACCAGCCCTCTATCTGGGAGCTGATAGCCTTTAAATTTTAGTATCTTACCCACACTGGAGTTTCTCTGGCAAAGCTCTGCTGTCTCTGGTGCTTATGAGCAAGGTCCTGCTGTTCTTGGTGTGGCAGACAGGGAGAGGCAAGGGGTGAATGCAGTTGGGTTACAGAGCTGTGCTCTTGGGAGCCTTTTTCCTCTGGATAGTGGCACAGTTTCTCCACTGTGGGACCCTGAGGGCTGTGTCAGCCATGGCAGGGACTGTGCCTTGCTTAGGTGAATGTATTTGGGTACAGGGGCCATGCTGGGGCAGGTGGTACTAACGGGGGATTTTGGGGTTTGGTTTGCAAGGTAGTGATTGAAGTGGAAGGCTCACCCATGTGAGCCCAGTCCTGCACATCAGATGATGAGAGGGTGGGTAAGGATCTGCCTTGCATTTGCTGCCTGTGTTCAGACCCTCCACCTGCATGGCATAACATCTCTGTGGAGTTTATCCCAGAATTAAATCTGTCCAGTTGCTCTTAGGCTGTACCTGGAGTTTACATTGTGCACAGACCCAAACCTGAGCTCACATCACACTTGCCATGTTCTGGGCACATGCTGCTCTCCAAAACTGAGGGTGGTGAGTTTTGGGACACCCCAGCAAAGGAAAAAACCTTGGGACAAGCCTTCCCCTTTGCCTAAGCTCAGCTGTGTGGGTGGGGAAGGGGCTGTGCCCGGGCTGGGGGCCACCAGTCCATGTCCAGGCTGCAGCACTGGCACTAAGGTTGCTCTGTTTTCTAATGCCATAACCCAGCCCAGCTGTAGTGGGGTCCCCAACCATCTGAAATGACAGGGCAGCAGATCACTGCAGTAGTCAAAAGTGCTTTGAAAGGACCTATTTTAGTGCTAAGGTGGAGGAAGGACATCCCAGAACAAGCACAGCTCATAAACAGAGGCAGAACATGTGCCTCTGGCATCATTCTCTGAGCCCGTGATTTTTACAAGGACTTCCAACATTTCCCGACTGTTGGAGATGTTGGATCCTGAGTTGGAGGGTTGTGTGGGCAAAGGAGTGGGGCTGCAGTGTATCAGTTCAGTTCTCCTCTAAAGATACAGTTTTCTCAGAAGCCTAAGCAAGGAAGGAGGAGGCATCACCAGGTAAACAACCTTAAATGAGGGCTATTTTGCTGGAAATGTTTATACATCGTTCCTGAAAAATACACAAAGCATTGATAGTGTAGCACAGAGGTCAGTTTGTGCAATCAGAAGTGTGAGCAGGTGTCTGTGTTTGTTTGTGAGATATGTCCTTCCCTGAAAGTAAGTTTTGGAAAACAGTTGCTGACAGGTGAATTTTTGCTTTTAGAATTTCCTAAAATATCCTGATCTGTCTGCACCAAGTGACTGGGAAGAGCAGTGATAAACCCCAGCCCTTGTGTCTGTGTGCCAGGGTTTCCTGAGAGAGTGATACAGGCAGATGTGTTGGGCTGTGTGGATAATAAATCCAGCTAAGCAGCACTGGATGCAGGCATGGGTTGGCACTGCAGCACGTTCTGGGTCTGGCATGTGCCAAAGGCTGGAGCTGCTTGATGGCACTGTGGAATTTCCAGATCTCTGGGTGTCCAGTTAGAGCTGCTGCACAAACCAATATCCTGGTACCTCTTTCTTTGCAGAGATTGATTTTCATCTCTGGCCAAAAGAGGACAACTGGGGACATCTATAGTGTGGTGACCTTAATTCAACTCCTGACCCACAGCTGGAGGAGTATCAGAAAGGCCAGGACAAAGTCCCTCATTTGGTAGTAGAAATTTAATCAGGTGACCCCAGAAACCCCTGATCAGAGATTTTTTGCTTGTCCATTTTGTTGTGTTGTAACACTGGGGAGAAAGGCTGAACGTGCTGCTGTTGGCTCATGCCATGGTGATGCCTCAGGGTGATGGGGAGGAGATAACACCGACACTGTGCCACTCTGCATCTGTGCCAGCTCCTTGGCCTTGGATAGATAAAACTAATATGATTCAAAGAATTGGGAAAGTAATCCAAGTATTGTAATCCAGCTTGTTGTAATCCAACTATTCCCAGCATGCCATGCAATTTTCTGCCTTTTTCTTGCCATGCTCTGCTTTGTTTCCCCCGAATCTCCATTGCCCCCACTTAGATACACAGAGCAACACTGCTTGTTGTGTGTGCCCTCAGAATCACGTGTGCTCCCATGTTCTGCTCTCAGACACCAAACCTCACTGTCCCTGCAGTGCTGGAAATCTCTTCAAATGAAAGATTTTCATATTAAAATGCCTCTGTAACTTAGCCTGCTTATGGAAAAAAGAGTGGAAATGCCTAAAGTCAACGGCACAGCTCGCAACTTGGGTGGCCAAGGGGTAGCAGGTGGGGTGCTATGGTAAAACAAAGCCCAGCTTAATTACAGGAACCTCTGTCAGAGAGAATTTCTTTCTTCTCACATGCACGTACATACATGTGTGTGTTTATCTCCTGCAAACACAGCGGGTTTGCTCCAACACACAATTCACTCCTGTTGCCACAGACCCTTCTGCTGACTCAGTCCTTGGAATCATAGTATGAGCAGTGCCAAGTTGCACTTGGGTGTTGCTTTTGATTTGTTTACTGCTGAGTATTGGAAAAAAAAAGTCTATATTAACGCACTTCTGTAGCAGAGAGCTGAGAACCTGCGCCCCAGCTTTGGATCTCCTGCTGACCTGGATGCACCTGCTTGGGCAGGAGAGGCACCTGGGTGAACATTCCCTGTGAGAGCCTCCTCAGCCGAGCAGGAGCAGCACAATTGAGTCAACAGCATCATCCAAATTCCAAAGTGTGGGCGGAAGGAAAGAATCACCCTTTGTTGCTGAACCCCAAAATCCCGGAGCTTTCTTTGCCGCGTAATTTGCCGGCGTCAGCAGATTCTGGGTGTTTTACTGCCAGCAGCCGGACTGAGCTTCCTTGAAGTTGCAACATCAGGAGGGTTAATTATGTACAAAGTGCTGGCCAGTGCCGAGGTCTGGCACGCAGGGCTCCAGCTGTGCTGCAGAGATGATCCAGAGGTGATTGTCATGGCCAGGGTCTGCGTGTTCCTGGGGTTGGTGGAGGCAGGGCAGAGGCAGGCTCTGGGAAAAGCTTCCCTTTCTATGAAGGATTCTGGTTCAAAGGGAATCATGTTAGTCTGTGGAGGGTTAGCATTCCCAGGAATGGAGCTGCAGCCCTTTAATCTGGTTCTTTCTCAACACTTCCTGGCGTTGCAAATGCTATTTTCAGCCATTACAGGATTATACTTTACAAATATAAGAAAGGAGTTTTAGGGGGGAAAGAGAAATATGTTCATTTTGGGGCTTGTTTTTTTGGTATGAGTGCCTGGAGGCTTTACAGCTGAAGGACTTGTTTAATGTTACTGAAGAACTGGTGAGTTGAGATCAGCTGAGGTGTGTGGAGCTTTGTCCATAAGGCTTGGAGTGAACCTGGTGTTGAGGAGATCCTCCCTCCACACTCCTCCATCCATTTGCTGGGTCCTCCAGAGAGGCAAAGAGTTTATTCTGCTCTTCCCAAACACCCAGCAGCGCTGCCAAGCCTCCATCCTCCCCCTCCCAGCAGCGCTTCAAATATGGTTTGTGGATTTCCCAATATTTGTAACCTCGTCAGTCAGGGCTTATCTCCCTGCTACATAAAAGGACAGAAAGCACACATGGGCCTTATCGGGGAGCCAACAGCGCCCGAGGCGAAGACATGGGAAGTGTTCTGTCAACAATTCAAACAGTGCAATTAAAATGTGGATCGATTCCTTTTTCACTTGCACTGGTGTCTCATCTTTGGCTGCCAAAGCAGTGCTTAACACCAAGCTTAGCCAAGATTACAGTGCAGGTTCTTAAAGCATTAAATGTTCCTCTTTTCTTCTTTGCTTGGCATCTGGTACCCCCATCCCAGTTCAGCCACTTCATTTTTTTTGTTGGAAGAAACCTCTAAACTCATCTCATCCTACCCTGCTGCCATGGGCAGGGACAATTTCCACTATCTCAAATTGCTCCAAGCCCCATCTAACCTGGCCTTGGACACTTCTAGGGATCAGGGGCAGCCACAGCTTCTCTGGGGAAATCCATCCCAGCCCCTCCCCACCCTCACAGGGAGGAATTTCTCCCCAGTATCCCAGCTAACCCTGCCCTCAGCAGTGGGAAGCCAATGTGTAAACTGTCCTTGATACTTTAAGCTTAAGATCCTTTGCCCTAATGGGCAAATGTTGTTCTCCTTTGCCCAGTGCTTGGCACTGCAATGTCCCCACTTTGTATTTTAATACCATTTTTAGTTAATTATGACACAATTCGGTTACAACAGCAGCAGACTGGCAGATGCCTTAAATGCTTGGCTGTCCTTTGTCTGCCCTAGGTCAGATGTCAGAGCTGCCAAATGTCAGCATTGCCAAACAGGAGGGGAAGGGACTTAAATACAATTTAAAGTAATGTTTTTTCCCCTTTTTTTGTAAATTGACCATTTTCCTTTATGCTACAACATTATCAGAGACCTTCATCCCCCATATTCCTGTTAGAAGTACCTGACAAGGGAAAGCACAGTTGTTTGCACTGCCAGTGGGTGATTTTTTTAAACAGTAGTAGAGTTTGACTTGATTTTTGGCTTAGATGTGCAGTGCAACCGTCTTGTGTCTTCCTCACTCCAAAGTGAATGGCTGTTTAATCTCCATCCTGTGGAAAAAAAAAAAAAAAAGCCAGGACACGCAAGCCCCCTGAGATGGGCTTTATAATTGCTCTAGCTTGACACTCCAACTTAGTGTCCTCATGGCCACTGATTGATTTCAATTAACATTCCCATGCTCCAGGCACTATAAATAACCCTTGTCTGGCCGGCTGCTTCCCCACTGCCAGCTCAACCTTTCTCCTTTAGCTGCTGCTGCTGCTCATCTTGCTTCTTGGCTTGGCCTCAGGCTCAGTCTATAATTCTTTCCAAACTTCCCTGTATAAAATAATCATGTACATGAAGTAAAACAGGAGTCTCATATACACACTTAATAACTCTTGTGTACTGTATGAGTGGGAATTCCACTTCATAACCCCCAGAGCTTTCAAATGGTTCTCATTTTCGGCAGCATTCCTCCTGCGAGATCTAAAACTTCCCATTTTATCCCAAGCCATTTCTTTCCCTGTCAACCCTTGGATTTCTCCTCTGGACTTCAGGGGACAGGCAGCTTTGTTGTCCCTTTAGGCTGTGGTTTCAGCAGGAGCTGATAGCCCTACTCCTCAGCTCTTAGCCAAATGTCAGGGTTCTCTTCCCAATGCCACATTTTCCGAATTAAAGCTTGGGCTCGCTTGCAATCCAGAGCAAAAGGCTCTGAGATTTAGACTAAACTGATAAGATAAGCTTACAGGGACCCAGAGCTAATGTTCTACACGTGTTCCTCTGTCTGCCTACCTGTTATCTTGTTCCCAGTGAAAAAGAGGAGAAAGAATATCGGGTGTATTTAGACACTTGGTGGGTGTGACAGCTAGATAACATCTGTATATAGATATGGATATATGGATATATGGATCCATGGATGCAGAAGCACCACTGGCAGATAAGAGCCAGCAACCTGCACATTTCTGAGGCCAGGAGGGACAGTTGCATCAAAGAGTGTAGAACTGGAGGGTTTCAATTTGGGGGTGTTTTGTTTAGATGACGTTCTGAAAGCCAAAGCAAAATAGACACCTCTTTGATAAAATGCACATGTGTTTCTCTTTCCTTGCCAGCTGGAGATGGAGTTGGAGTTTCCTAATCTCAAAGTAAAAAAATAATAATTCATGATTTGTCTCTATTGCGTCTGGCATTTCTTCTTCTTTTTTTTCCCACCCGGCAACACATCCAATGGAAGATCTCCAAACACTCTGATCTATAGACATTTTGAATTTGGAAGATTTGTGTTGATTTGGGGATTACTCCACAAATATGGGAGAAGTAAAATGAATGATAGGTGTTGTTCTCAGAATCTCTGGCTTCAAAAATTCGTGATCCCTGAAGAAATATAGTGATGCAATAGAAATATAGTGATACAATAGAAACATAGTGATACAATAGTGATACAATAGAAATATAGTGATATAATAAAATCAAAGGCAGGCACTTCTCCAGGTTAGCAGAGTCAGGAGTGCAGGAACATGCGTGGGTGGAGAAGCCTAGAGAGCATGGAAGGCTCATGCAGATGAGGGGTCACGGTCAGAGCCCTGCGGCCACTGGATGTGCCACTGTCCCCATCTCAGCACAGGTGACCTGCCATGCTGGCCAACCCCCTGGGCCATGCTGGCAGCCCCCTGAGCCATGCTGGCTGCTGGGACCTGACTCTTCCCTCCAGTGCCATGGCTCGGGCTGCGTGCGGAGCCCATGTGCTCCGTGTGTGTCGTGCAGTGGCTGCTCACCCTGTTAATTAAAACAGTGTTTTCAATGGTACATTCTTGGGCTTTTTTTGTCCCCCCTCCCCTTCCCTTTTTCCACATTTGGAGCCTGGCCTCAGTCCCTCTGTGGTGCCCCCAGCTCTGTTTGCTGAGCTCTGTATCAGTGCTGCATCTCCGCGATGGGCAGCTTTGGCCAAGGGAAAGGATCGTGAAATTGTAGGAGTGTTGAGTGGCTGGACCCAAAAAGTGGGACATATCTAATCCAGATATGGTCTCAGCAATGCCCAGCAGAGGTAGATAATGATCTTCCTTATTCTGCTGTCCACGTTTTTGGAACAAGCAATTTTCCCTGTGTGTGATGAGAGGATGCTGCCAGCTCTGCTCCATCCTAGTGCCCACTGCAGAACTGGTCCCAGGTGCTGAGCTTTGCCTGCTGCCTTTCCATCTGAGTCTCTGAACCAGGTCTCAGTGCTGGATCTCCCCCTTGCTCTGGGACCACCTGCCTGCTTTATTTCTCTCAGGTTTGGGATGCTAGTGTCAGTGCAACTCATTTATAAAGAGCAAGGTTCTGCTTCATGTTCTTAGTTAGTGTCCATTTTTCTACCCATCCTTTGAGAAGGAGTTTGAGGCACTGCCCTCAGCTACTGGTTTGTACCAGGTGTTGGGCAGCAGCAATCAAAAAATTGTAAATCTGTAAAAAATAGTTCAATATATTGGCAATTAAAAAAACCTTTGAGCAGTGATTAATTTGGAATAAACATACCAAAGAGGACTGAATTTTCTTTTGTGCCTGTTACAGTGCTGATATTGATAACTTTTAATGCTGTTAAATGCTATTCAAGGGAAAAGATACAAAGAAGGAATATTTTCAAATAGAAATTTTATTTCTGGAGGTGTTGAAATTTGCCAATTTGATGGGTTGGAATTTAGTAGAGAATAGGAATAACGACCTCTAGGTTAGCCATATCAACATGCATTTATGATATGTTGTCATCCTGAAAGATTTTTCTTTTTGCATAAAAAGCAGTGCAGGAAAAAAAATCCGTGCAGGTCTAATCACACGATCTCCCAAAGCTATTAGTGGATATGCTTATAGATAAACAAGAAACAAAACATCCTGAGCAGTGGGAGAAATAAATAGATTTTCTGGAAGGGAGAGTGAGTGTGAGAGCAAGGGAGTAATGGGGCAGATGTGTGTGAGCTTGCAAACTGTTTTTTGCATTACAGGATGTCATTTATTTAGTTTGAAAAAACATGTTTTTACTGTGTTATTCTGTGCCTTTCAGAGTTCTCATGTGCTGGAAGCCAGCTCTGACTTCTGTGTCAATGGGCACTTAGGGACTCCAAGCCCTGAGTTATTTGACTGTCAAATGCTGTTACTAAGTCACTGAAAATCACTTTTTTTTTTCTTCACAAAATTAATTTGTTTTACTCCAAGATGCCCAGAGCAATCATTTATATTATAAAGCAGCAAGTGGCAGGAGGACATCTAAAAATAGCACATTCTAAAAGCTCCAATGCAGACACTGGAGGAGAGGTTTTTCCCTTATTCATATTCTGCATTGTTATTTAATCTAAAAAACCCCAAAAAGGTCAAATGTGGGAAGTCATGTGGTGTACAGCTGTAAAGACCCTGATCTTGTCATTTGTGTCAAGTTAATCGATCTCAAAGAGATATTGGGCCAGACCTTGCCAAGTTCTGTAAATTGCTGTGCTGGGCCAAAGTCCTACCAGGCAAACTGCTGTTAAATCCCAGACTGGTTTGGGTTGGAAGGGACTTCCAGTGCCACCCCTGCCATGGGCAGGGACACCTTCCACTATCCCAGGCTGCTCCAAGCCCTGTCCAGCCTGGCCTTGGGCCCTGCCAGGGATCCAGGGGCAGCCACAGCTGCTCTGGGCACCCTGTGCCAGGGCCTGCCCACACTCACGGGGAACAATTCCTTCCCAATATCCCATATAAATTTCCCCTCTTTCAGTTTAAAACAATTTCCTCTTGTCTTGTCACTGCAGGCCCTTGTCCAAAGCCCCTCTCCAGCTCTCTTGGAGCTCATTTAAGTGATGCAAAGGGCTCTAAAGCTGCTAAATTGGGATATTGGTATTTTATCTGTGAAAATGCACAAGTCGCTCACGTGCCAGCTTGGGCTGAATTGTCTGGGCCTGCAGAAATATCTGTGCTGTGGGAATCTCTGCATCCAGCAGGTCAGTCTGGGCTCCCTCTGTTCTCCAGGTGAGCTGATGTGCTCAGGGTGCCATGGGCTGCAGCCTCCTCCTGCAAGTGTCTGTCCCAGATCCTCTGGGCTGATCTGCCCTGCCCTTCTCACTCTGACTGCAGAAAGAAAACTGCCAGTCTGTGCTGGTGGCACCTTCCAGGGCAGGAACAGCCCTCGGTGGTTGTCCACAGCAGGCTGGGATGGGTTTGTTTCTAAAGGGTCAGGGTCCTTGCATTTCTGCTGGAGTTTGGAGGTGGGATGAGCTTTGGCCTTAAACTGCAACTTGGCCCTAGACCTCAGGTTTTGGCTGGCTTGAGGGCTTGTCCCCAGTTCACTGGGATCTCTTCCCAAGCTTTTGGGAAATGTGGCTCAAGCAGATTATGAGGAGGTGTGGAGATGTATCTAATTCCTGACCCACCTGCCTTGGCTTTCCTTACATGAATGACTTCTGTTACAAAATTAAACAAATCTAATTAAATAGTTGGGCCTCTTCTACCACCTGGAAATCTCATTCATAAGGGAAAGAATTTGACCTTTTGTCTCTCATTCTGGACTTCAGCATTCCGTGTCCTCCTTGGCCAGGCTTTGTTATGGCCATATAAAGCAGTACCAAAAGGCTGGCCAAACATCACTCCCTTCATGCCACACTTCGTTTATAAGCCTGGATTATGCTTTTGTCCAGGACAGTTTGCCTTACCCTAAAATCCTGGCAGTCTAGAGGAGAGGAAAATCAGATTAAGTGTTCCTGATAGCAGGGGAGCCAAGAGCCGGTGCGAGGAGCGGCTTCTGCTCGCAGCAGACACCGCTGCCAATCTGGCAGCTGGACACAAGCATCCCGAGCTGGCCTGGCCTCATGTGATCTCAGCCCCCTCCCACTGCTCCAGCACGTGTCCAGGAGGCTGGGCTGGCACCAAGAGCTGGATCCCCTGCAAAAGCAGAGGTCATGGAGGAAATGTTTAACAAATGTTCAGCTGTAGCAGCAAGGCTGCTGTAAAAATCCCTCTGTTGTGTTTTAGGGCTGTCCCTCACCTGCTTTGAGCTATGTGTGACTTTTGGGGAGTTAAATGCTGTCTGTGGAGCAGGGGAGCTGGGAATATCCACTGAACGGGGTCAAGTGCTTTCCCTACAAGGTGCAATGTGCAGAGTGCTGTGGCCTTGCCTGCAGTTGTGAATGAGCCACTGCTGTAGGAAGACCAGATTCACAGAATAACCTGACCCACAAAGGTCATCAAGTCCAACCCTAACAGGACACCCCAACAATCTCACCCTGTGCTTGAGAGCTGTCCAGGTTCTTCCTGAGCTCTGGCAGCCTTGGGGCTGTGACCACTTCCCCAGTTTGAGCTGCTGAGGCTGCCCTTGATGATCTCCAGTGGAGTCCCAGTGGTGGTGGAGGGGGATTTGCCTGGTCAGTGTGGTGGAGCTGGACACCCAGCTGCCAGGATCAGGTTGGGATCCTGGGGTCAGTTTGAGAGCAGTACAGGGAACTTTATGAAATGCTGTGCATTTTAAAGAAATCCTCTTCTTGGAATCTCTTCATGCCAACATGAGTCATATCCCTTCTTCCAGGCAAGGGATCTGCAGCAGAAAGAAGGAAAGGAGGGAACTTTGAACTAGATAGAAAATAGAATAAGGAGAATAAGGACATGGAGTGTTGGAGTGTAAAGGGGAGACCATTCCACCACTGCCACCCTTTGGGTGGTGTCCACCCTCCAGCCCCAAAGGGAGGAAGGAACAATTCAGCCAGACTCCACTTTGCTGCCCAAGCTCTCTGGGCTTGGCACAGGGTGAACCACTTGGTTTCTAATGTCAGGGACTTTCCTTTGACTGAACCTTGGAGAAATGGTTTATACAGGTTACTGGACCATTTTGACCTTTTACCTGCTTTATCAAAGACCAGAGAAAAGATCCTGTCATTTATTTTATGTGGGGCCAGAGACTGACTGGCCATGCATGCTCATGGCTTTGATAAAAGCCGAAATCCCAGCTGAAACAATAAATTAATTTTGACAACCCAGGTACATATTGCTCTTCTCATTCAATAGCCAGTTCAGCCACTTTTCCATTTCCATCAGTGGCAAAGGGAGGCTTTGAGTTTGGGAAGTCCTGATGCTGAGCACAAGGCACTGGGGCATGGCACCTCCATCCTGCAGCAGGACAGGGCCAGGCTGTGGAGCAGATCTAGGAAGGCTTTGCATGGTTGGTCACATGGATTCAAGCTGCAGAATACAGTAAAATTGCATTGATAAGTTTTAATTCATAATTTAATGAGTTCTAATATGTTGTTCTCTCTGGAGGGGGGGGGGGAATGTTTCTTGTGAGCTTTGGAAGCCTTGGTTGTACCTCTCATGCACTCTGTTCTCCCACTGTCGAGACTTGGTGCAAAAACCTTTTCTGTTTCCATTCTTCCTTTTTGATTAATCTTCAAATGGTATTTTTAACAATGCACAAAGTTTTCCTGTTTCCCTTTGTATTTCCCTGAAGTTTTATTACCACTGCAAGCATGTAAAACATTCAGCAGGCAGAGTCACAGCTGTGACTCAGCCCCTGCTCCTTGCACATTTCATTCTCCTCATTTCCAGCTTCTCCCCACATATTCATTGGTACCTGTGAGGTGTCTCATCAGTCCCAGTTGATGATAATTTAAAGTCTTTTTGCTGTATCTCGTCATCCTTCTGTGTGCCTGAAGGTGATCATCATACTTATCTGGCAGGTTTTTCCCTTTCTTCAGGAGTTTCCCCAACTGTGTCACGCATCTGTCCTCCAAATCAAAGGCTGAAAACAAGGAGCATCTCTTCATTTACTGGCTGATGTGTCCCTAATTTCCCAGGCTGGCCAGGGAACATGACCAATCACATCAAGTATTTTGTTATCACAGGCCATGTGGTTTTCCCTTTTTATGAGATAACGGTAGTAAATATCCCAAAGTTTCACTTCAATTCTTCCCTAGATGGGATGATTTCTTGGCTGATCATCTGAGTTACTGGGAATGTTCTGCACTGGGATATGCTGCGGATGTGGCTGGCAGTGGCTTCATGTGTCTCTCAGCAGTAGAGATACAGACAGCACCATCATTTCTGCCTGTGATGTGTGGTGGTGGGTTTGTTCTTGTGCTTGTTGTGCCTTTGGCTGCTTGTTTGTTGTGGCCACTGTGTTTTCATGTTCTGATTCTTGGTTATCATGTAGCTGTGGAGACCCCCACTGCGCTCTGCCTGCTGTTGTTGTGGCTTCCTGCTAACCAGTGTTTGTTGTGGGGGATAATATGTGGTGATGTTTTTTGGCATCTTCCTTTTCTCTGGCTGCTTGATGTTTGCATTGTAGCTGTAGATTTCCGTGGTAAAACGATGAACAAACAAGCTTCCCCTTTCTAGTCATTTGTGAAACTCAAACATGATCTCGTTCAGCATGACCACGAAAACTTGGAGATCAAACTGAGTAAATTGAAAATGTCCCACAACACAGAAATTCCCTCCTTCCGCCTTTCCCTGTCGTCTCTCCACAACCAGATTCCTGCTGCCAATTCCAAACAGAAGGGAGGTTTGCCCACTGCTAAGAGAGCTGCTTCTGATCCCACTGAGTGGGGTGGGACAATGGTGACGGACTAGTACCTGAGCAGAACCTTATGTTTGGTAGTAGAAGTTTAGTAGGCTCTAAAATGTGAATTCGTGTCTTTTGCCAGCCTTATGACTCCATAAATCCATTATTTTTAGCGTAAAAGAATAAGGTCTGTGTCCTTGGAAATGGAGAGAAGGGGTGGGGGCAGTGGTATATGTTTATGTCAAACGTTTTCATGCAAAGAAAAAATGCAGTTTTTGAGAGGCTCTGTTTTGGTGATTTGCTTATGAATTCCATTCTGCTCCTCTTGTTTCCCCCACAGCTCCAGTGCCAAACGTCTCCCTTTACCTGTACAGATTAAAGCAGGGGGGATCAGGGTTTTATGAACCCAGCATTTTTCCCTAAAGATAAACCCACTGGATAATCAGGGTGGGAAAACGTAGCTGTGAGGTACTTAAAATGAGACATTTGAAAGCTCCTTGTGAAACATTTTCCCCGAGTCTTTTCTTCTTGTAAGAGTCAGAAAGCCCCCCTTTCCCTGTGCCAGCCATGATCAACAACACTGAAACTCAGACAGTTGTAATCAGCCCTAATAGGAGCAGAAAAGCCAAGTGCCACGCGTTATTATGCCTCAGCCTCTGTAGTGGCGGTATCCGGAACCTCACTTGTGCTGGGATAACAGTAAACAGATGTCAGGGCAGTAGCTGCAATACTGAGCTACCCTTTCAAAATCCAGCTTGCCCCATGGATTTTTGCAGTTCTTTTTAAGGCCCCTTCTTACTGAATGCTTTTTCTTTCTCTCTCTTTCCTTCTCGTTTTCTGCAGGGTTATTTTATTTTTTGCAGGATCAGCTCCCTTGGCTGATTCACCGTGTGGCTCCATAAATAGTGGGATTGGCGTAATTGAGGGGTGAACCGGATTTGGGAGTGAGTGGCCGGTGATTGAGGAAGGATGGGGAGTGTGATGGGATAAGCTGGGCTTACCAGCGAGACAAATGTTTGTGGAACCACAGCTTTTCCACAAGGAGCCACAAGTCTACTGGAGAAGCGGAGAAATGCTCCGACCACTGGAGGAGTGAAACCGCTCCCTGGGCCAGATGCTGATATCATTGCTCTGAGAGTTTTGGCTCTGGCCCCAGCTCGTGCAGACGTGTGTACCCATCCCTCAACACGCTGAGCTCTTCAGTGGGAGTGGACACGGGATTCTGTAGGTGACACTGCTCTAAATATCTTTGACATCAAGGCAAAGAACTCCATTGGCTGCTGTGGAGCTGAGTTGGCTCTAAAAGTCATGTTAAATACCTGCATAAAGTGTTACAGAATTGGGATGTTACACCAAACCCAGTTCTGGTGATCTTGAGGAGAAAAAACATTTTGTCAGTGGTAGGGTCACACAGATGTTTGCTCTTTTGGGTGCTCCAACAGAAGAGGGAGGGGGGAAAAAGAGAGGAGATGGCAGCACAGATTTTTAGATTGTTTTCAACTGGTTGTGAGGGACAAGGATTGGGTTTCCCATAACATTCAGCCCAGGGTGTCCTTAGGCAGCTGCCCTGGACTTGCTCCTGAATTCCCACTGCTCCCCTCATGCTGCTCTTGCTGCCACAGAGTGAGCTGAGTAAATTACAGACTCACAGAATGGTTTGAGTTGGGATGGACCTCCAAAGATCTTGTTCCAATCCCCTTGCCATGAGCAACTAAATTGGGTTGTTTAGAGCCCCATCCAACTTTGAATACTTCCAGGGATGGGGCATCTGCCACCTCTCTGGGCAACCTGAATCAGCTGTTGCTAGGAAAAATGAGCCCAGCAGCAAAGAAGAAAAATATTCCTTGCTGTTCTGATCTGTTCTAGACCTTCATCACTGCCAAATCTTATCCTGAAGGGAGCAAGTCAGAGCAGCAGGAAGGTGAGCAGGCAGTGGTGAGCTCCTCCCCAGCAGGGAGAGGTTACATGAGTGTGCTGTGGGTGAAGGAGGATGAGTGTGGCTCTCTGGAGTGACGTGTCCAGCAGCCAGCCTGCCAACACTTGGCTTTTGGCAGCTTCAATTCAATGTTGTCATCAGCTCTGCCCACTTCTTTGCAGGCAGCCCAAAATGCTGTAATTTGGAGGTGCAGCATTTTTAACCATGAAAGGGGTGTTTCTAGGAACATCACGACCACAGAGTGGCTTTCAGCAGAGGAGTGTGGGCAAAGAGAAAGCATTTTGTTGGGTTCAGGGGCGTTGTTGAGAGGCCTTCTCTGGAGAGGGTGGGCCAGGGTTCCTGTACTAGAGCTCTCTCTGCTTTTCCCTTGGCTGTGAGTCTGCAGGGAGAAGCCGGAGAGAGGGATGTGCGTGTGGATGTGGGCAGTGACGCATTCCGGGGGCATGTGCAGAATTCCTGTGAGTGACCACAGCACTTTGCTGAACAACTGTCAGGAGGTTTCTCACCCTTCCTCCAGGGAGGATGCTGTGCTTCCAAAAAAGCCTCCCAATGGATGTAACGATGTTCATCCGGTTCTGTTGTGACCGTTGCTTTTCCTGCGGCTGTTTTGCTCGTCATTTTCTCCCTGGGAAGAGGTTGTTCTCTTGAGCAGCAATATCCCAACCCCAGTTTGGTTCCTGCAGGGTCCATATTTTGTGGGACTGTTTCTTATTTAGCAGCCGCCTTTGCAATGGCGTGAGGATGCTCCACGCCGTGCCAGCAATGTCAGATGGGCTTTGCCCCCTGGTCTGGAGCTGCAGAAAAATGTGTAAGAGATTTCCCTGCTGCTAACAGGCATTGTGTTTGCCTTCCTCTTCGACGGGGGGAGAGATTTGGGGAAAGAAGTTAAAGAACCAAAAAAGGCCTTCCAGTGGAATGTTGGGGTGGGAATGTTCCTGCCTGCGTTCCCACATTGTTCCCAGCCTTCTGCTGGAGTCCAGCTGTATGACACAGGCCTCCAAAATGTGAGGGGGATCCCCTGATGAGTGACACACACTATGGCAACTCACTGCCTGTGCCCACAAGGCCACAGCCGTCGAGTGGGTGCTGGAGAAAAGGGGGCTGACCTTATCCAGCAGAATGAGTTGGACCCTGGGCTGCTGCAGGGCAGGACCTAGACCCATCTGTGGCCCTGAGGGTTTGTAGAAAGGCTCTCACTTGTTGGCAGCCCTCTGAGAAATTGCTTGCTGGTCTGTAGATAGCCAGAAGTGTCATTGTGGGCAGGCAGGTAGCCTGGTGTCCCGGGAATTCTGGAGAGAAGACAGAGGGAACGCCGGGCTCCGGGGAGCTGGGAGTGGAGGAGCCACCCCCAGCAGCAAGAGAGTGCCTTTGCTGCTAATGCTTCCAGGGAGGGAGCTTGGAGAAATGCTTGGGTAAGAATAAGTAGAGCTCACAACAAATGTGCATTTCATTTTATGAACATTTCATGGTGAAACTTAAAACTTCCACAAAATTTGGGGGACTGGATAGCTCAGGGGATTAGTAATGGGATACAGAGCCTTTCATCTCACCAGTGCCTTTTCAACTGCAGCTCAAGTCAATACCAGTGACTGAAAGTTGTTACCATCTGATGGCTTATGTGCAATGAGTTGATGGTCTCAGTGCATTTCCTGGCAGTCAGGTATCTGTGGCTGACGCACACAAACACCCCAGAGAGCCTGGCTGCTTGCCAGCCCTGTTGGCAGCCTCTGCCCATGGCTGGATGAGTCTAAGAGTGAAATATCCCATTTGCTTTTAGCTGGGAGCTCCATCAGGTACTGTCCTGGCCCGTGCAGCGTGTGGGAAATGCCAGGTGGGGAAGCACTGGATTTATGTAGGCATCTTCCATGTGTCCTGTGGTCCACCACAAGTACTGGTTGTTGCAAGGACCTCCTCCTCAGATGCTCACCCTTCAGCAAAGCTGTGATGTACAGGAAATTTATGTTTTGCCAACAGAGGGAAGATATTATGGCACAGGGCTTTGTGTTTAAAATAATGTCACTGCTTTTCTGTCCCTCCCCAAAGTGGTTCCAAGTGGAACACAGAGCACATTTTAACAAGCATTTGTTTATTAATGCATCTGGGATGTGAATATAGCACAGGGCTGCACCATCATCTCCATTTCCAGCTGGGAAAACTGAGGTAGGGAGAAACCAAACGAAGGAGCAACTCTTCCAAGATAAAAAATTCAGGAGTTTGTGGGTGCTGACCCTGGCCCAGTAATGGATTTAGACCATCAGTGCACTCTCTGCTTCTCCCTCACAGTATCTGCCCTCGCTCCTTCCATTGTGGATCTAAAAGCAGCCCCTCAGACGAAGCTTTGGAAAAGGCTGTTGCTTCAGGGATTTGTCCTTTCCTATGTTATGCTCCAGGGACCTCATGGTTAGGACATAGTCTGGAACAAGGAGACTCCTAACAAAGGTGTTTAGGTGTAGATTTTATTGCTTCTGTTCCAAGTTGTGGTGATGGGATGAAGAATGGGTGAACATGTGTTTAATCCTCTGGTTAATAACCTATTACCAGCTCTGAGGCTGGGTGTGGTGAGACTCCCTCGACACCAGCAGCAATCCATGGAGGAACCAGCTCCTGCTGAGGTGTGAGCATCCCGAGTTACCCCACGCTTTGGGGAGTTCCATCCCGTGTCTAACAGGAGGATCCCCTGACTTTGGGAACAGTCTGGTGTCGACTGTTCCCTGCAGGAATCTCTGAAATCACCCAAGTGGCAGTGGGTGGGATGGGTGTCCTGTGCCCCTCTGGCCTGTCGACACTCACACCAAGCCAGGCACAAGCAGGCCATGGGTAAACAAATGATGTCAGCTCCCAGTGGTGTTATTTTTAAGCACTTTGTATATATTACTTGTCCCTATGTATCTCTGGGCTGTTCTTCCTCCTCCTCCCACTGCCTCTCAATCACCCTCAGAGCTTTTTTTTTTTTTTCTTTTGGTTAAAACCAACATCTGTAGATTTGCTCTTGACAAAAATAAAGCCATCCATCTCCTTTGCCCTGCCACTCTGTCATGTAGCTCAGGAAAATGGGCTGGTCAAGGTTTACAGTAGCTGTGGCTGCCTGCAGTGGGAAAGGCACTTATCTGTGAGGAGGGCTGGCAGTTCTCAGGAATGCATCCTTTCCTCAGACCGAGGGGGTGGCTTTTGTTTATCCCTGGCACACAATGAAATGATGGGAAAACATGCTTGGATGCACTGCAGTAGTAAGGTGGGGCAGGGCAGTGGTTAAAAATGGAACGGAGCCTTTGATCCCCGGCCAGAGCAGATGACTCCCAGAGTTTAGGCTTTAGGGTGGACGTCATGTTCTTTCTCTCCATCTCTGTGTACAGATGGAAGAGTTCCCCTCCTACCTTGTGAGGGGAATTAATTCAGGCAGGCTCGGGGGAGAGAGGAATTACAAGTGAGGCTGGAAGGAAGTGGTTGGGGATAAGCCATGCCTGGCTCAGGTGGGTGCTGGAGGAGAGGGTACAAGTCTTCCCAACAGCCCATGGCTCCAAGCAGCACATCCCAAGATCCCAAACTCCACGGCAAAGAGCAGCTGAGTCCCTGGGCTGCTGCCTTGGTGGGGGCTGCAGGGGCTGGCAGGGCCAAGCAGTGAGTCATGACGGCAGCTGGCATTTGGGACAATGTTTTTCCTGTTCATCTCCTCCACCATCTCCCCCAGAAAACACAATGGAAACTCCATAATCCAGGAGATAGCCTGGGGCATACCACAACTCCAGAGGGTCCTCGCAGGAGGCTCCGAGTCCTCCCCAGATTTCCCAGCAGCCAGAGCAGGTAGTAAATAACCACAGGAGCCCAAAGGATCGAAGGGGCGTGATAGAAGGATTACGTGCCTGGGCTGAGTCCTGCTCTGTCCTGGATCTGGAGTGGGACGCTCACAGACTCTGCAGCGCTGACTCCTTGGAGCCAAAGTATATCATCTGTTAAGTCTCTGGCACGCCAGACTCGCTTTAGAGTGAGCAAATTGAAGGTCATCTCTCAGAACCTGGTTAATGCCAGATGCCAAAGTAGACAGAGAGGGGAGCAGAGGGATGATGGATACTCAGATGTACAGATCGATGTATGGCTCAAGGCGTGTTTGTTTCTGCCCTGGTTCAGTTTGTGTAGCTGAGGTATATTGTTTTTATTATTTATAGTGTTGGGGGGAGGAATCCCCTGTGTTTGAATTTATTTGCTCTGCTGTGTGGCTGATTTGGAGCACGTCCTGTTGCAGGGGTTTTGTTATTCTTTTGCTAAGGAGCTCGGCAATCATCTGGCACTGACTACAGAAAAAATAAAATAAAAAAACCCTCCGGATTCCATTTAACCATTTACCTTTTCAGCACTTGGCCACTGTGCACATGTTGGGAATGGCCAAGGGAACCTGTCTGGCCTTGATTCAAGAGGTGGAATTCTTGGGTGGAATTTCAGCACACGCCTGAGGGCGAAAGCGCTGTGCCAGCCATGGACACGGCGAGGATGGCCCCGGCCAAGGTGGCAGCGCCACTCCGGAGATGGAGCGCGGCAGCTGCTCTGCAGAGCACTGAGCCAGCAGGGAAAGAGGATCCACTACAATGCAAGTCAGCTTTCAGCTCCCTTCAGGGTTTGAACGTGAATCATTCACTCTGCTGGGGAGATGACTGAGGATTCTCAGTTGCAAAAAAATAAGCAAACCCGATGGAGAGCTGCAGAGGAACGTCCAAGGGATGTGAGTGGGGGCTTGGGCAGCTCAGAGGCATCCTTCAGGTGCCTAACCAGGATTCTTGCTGCTCCCTCCTTCAGGTGCTCAACCAGGAGTCTGGCTGTTCCCTTTTTCTTGAGCAACTCAGGGTTCTGGACTGGTTTTCTCCTTGCCTTAGTGTGGTTTTTGTATCTCTGGCTGGCAGAAGAGACCTGTAACAATACTCTGGGGCTTTGCTTCTGAACTGAGCCACAGCTCCCCTGCATGGAGCCAGCTGCATGTCTGCAGTGGAGTGGGAAGTCCCAGGAGGAGGGAGGGCAGTGTGAATTCCCTGTTTGGGGTACCACATGCAGACAGAGCTGCTTTCGTAGGCCTCTGAACAGGGCTTGGGGAGGTTCCAGTGCAGATGTTGACACGTGTCCCTTTGGTCACAAGGCTGAGCCTGAGTCAAGAGACTGGAGCACAACACATGCAAGTGTAGGTCTAGGGAAGGAAACTTGCCTCTTCTGCACAAGACTTTCCAAAAAAATCGGGACTCTGGAGGCACTGAACGCTGAGTCCCATGGTTCTGGGCAGAAGATAAAGGTCATCTTTAAGCCTTAGAGCCCCTCACCAATTCAGTTTTCCAGTGAATTCTTCCTCCATGGTGCCCCGTGTCAGGGATTTCCTCAGTCACATCTTTCTGCAACTGCAACTAACGTGCAGCCAAAAGCCAAATGGAACACATGTCCTCAGAGCACAGGGGACAATTCTGGCCTCTTACATGTGCAAAAGCAGTTTAAATGGAACACTGAGGCCAGGAAACCCAACCTGCATAGCCTGGAAGCTTTGCATTGTAAGTTGGCTGAGGCAGCATTAATTCAGCTGCTTTGCTCTCCCTTGGCATGAACTCCACTTGTTTTCCTTGTGATGTGCAAACTTTGACACTTGGCTGCTCCTGACTTTTCATCTGTACTGAACTTGAGACCCAAACACAGACACTTTGGCTGAGTGGACACTTAAGGAGAAATCTGAGCTGGTGGAATTGCCCACCTTAGTGTCATTTCTAACTCTTCACTTGGACTTGGGGGATTTGTTTCTCACTGCTGTGCATTTGGGGAAGAGATACTGCTGCTGGCCCCTTCTTTGTGTCTTCTCTTGTCTCGTTTCCAAAGCAAAGGAAGTGCACAAATGCTTGGTTTTAAAAATGTGCAGCATTGCCCTTCCTAATGAGTTCTAAGGTGTGTGATTGTCAGCATGAACATGATTTAAATTACTTTCTCAATCTGACTATTGGAATTACAGAAATTCCTACTGATTTCCGTGCAGGCTGGTACAAGGAGACAAAAGGTGACCCCGACTCACGCCAGACTCCTTGGATAGGAACCAGCTTTGCACCCTGTATTGTTTTGGAGTGACCCTCCAAGGTGTATTCACATTTCTGTGGCCAAATTCAGCACAATATTGTGGGTTTGTTGAGCATGTTCCCAGTAAAACTGGTCCAACCTTCCTTCTCTCTCTGCTCTAACAGGTTACACTGAAAAGGAAGACCAGATTTTGGCTAAAACCAAAACGTTTTCCAAGAGTGTTAGCTTCAACTAAATTTCCCATCAGCTGACATTGGCATGACTTCTTTTGGCTTTCAATATTTTGTTTGCATAACATCAAAAGGCTCTTGTTCCAGAGGGCTGGGGTCTTGTCATCTCAGCAGCAGCATTTCACCTCATCCTGGTTTCTCTGTGGCTGTAAGTTCTTTGGTGTTACAGTGAGCAAGGGGGTTGGTGACCCCACCTTTAGAGGGAATGAATGATGCCTCTTCCAAAATGAATTCAGAGACCATGGCTTTGGAGGTGTAGGGCTTCCCACAACTGTGACTTAGAGTTTGGGGCAGGAACTTTATGGGCTTTGGTGTTCAGCACCAAAGTGTGACTGAGTTGTTCTCGTTGTGGCAGGGCTTTGGTTTAACCAGAATGGCAAAGAAGTGGTTTTCTTCCTAATGAAAAACTCTGGGACTTCCTACTTCATGGAAAACTTCAGAATCTTGGCAGGGTTTTCTTCAATCTGAAGTGAGTTTAGTCACACTGGAGATTATGACAAGGGTGTGAAAACCCTGACCTGCTCCTCAGAAAAGTCACCTTGGATTGAAGCCAGTGGTGGTTTTTTGGGGTTTGAACCCACAGAAGTGTCTGAAACAAAGATGTTCTAAAGGCTTTGAGGAGCACAGCTCCCCCAGCTTTGGGGCTGCTGAGTATCTCCCACTTTTTCATCCCAACACTCCATTTCAAGGTGTTTATTTAAATAGTATTTGTTTAAATGCATGAAGTTTCCCTGGAAGAGTAAAGAAGGGTCCTTCCTCAGTGTCCTTGTTGGGGAAGAAAGGCAGACTGAGCTGTGAGGAGCAAATGAAGATTCCTTACACTGACATGAGATGAGTTTTAGTTGCTTACTCTTTGGCTTCCAGGTCCATCGGTGTTTCCAAACCAAACCCCAGAGGATGATTTTCCCATTTATGAGGCTGAATTGCTTGTCTGTGTTCCTGAAATCACTGCATTTGTTTGCTTCTCAGCCAACACAATTTCTCAGCAGGTGCCTGTAGTGAAACCACAGACCTATGAATGAAAGCACAGACAGTTCTTTGGAGACACTTTATCTCCCTTGTTGGTGCTGATGGGGAAGGTAAGGGGAATTCTCCTGCTTTTTTCCTGGCTTTGGTTACAGGGCTGTAGGCCATTCTCAGGGCTGTGGGCCATTAAGCAGGGCATGCTCCTTCCCTTGTGCTTGCACTCAAGGCTTGGATTTACCCAATCCAAAGATGTATGATTGCATTTTGAATGAAAATTACATCTGAAACCAGTTTTATCAGTTTCCTGGAAGATGACAGGGAGAAAATATGTGAAAAATGCCTTTTCACCTCTGTTGGGATTTTTTTCTTTGTCCTTTGTTGCCCATTGCCTCAAGCTTCCTTATCATTTGACCATGAGAAAATGTTTTCACCCAGTAAAAGAGAGGCCAAACCCTCACGTGTTCATTAAGGGGTGGGTGGTGTGGGCAGAAATACCTGACCTGGATGTGAGGGAATGTCAGCTCTGGGACCTGTGCTTTGGGTTGGCTTTTATTTGCTTGGTGGTGATGGTTTGGGGCAGGGAGAGAGACACATTTCTCCTGCCTAACCCAACTCTGCTTGCAGGTAACTGAGAGGAGCAGCTGGTGCCATTCCCAGCTCCCCATTTCACCTCCTCTTGGACAGGAGAGCAGCAGGACTCTCCTCAGCTGCACTGGGGCTCACAGTGTGAAGGAATGAGGGAGTTTTTGACAGCCCCCCTGTTTCTTTCACACAGAAACAGGGCAAGAAACCTTCTCACTTTCAGTGACATCCCCTCTAGGCAATATATTTTTCCCATTTCTCCCAGTGGATGCAGCTTTACTATCTGTGTAACAACATATTAGTTAGGTCACTTCACAGCTATGAGGCTGTTGTGTGGATTCCCTCTCTTCTAGGAATTCTGCCGATGAATCATCAACACTTAGGGCTGGAGTTTGATGTCTTTATTCACACTTAATGCTCATACTTGGCCACAGAAGTAATCCTGTGGAATCCAAAGGGACTAAATGTGGAGCTAGATACCATTAAATCTTTGGCCTTTTAATGGGAGTAATGGGTTACAGCCAGATTTGTGAATAAAACTGAAATGCAGTCGTGGCTTTCCGAGGGGGTAGGAGGGAGTACAGGGCTAAAATGTTCCTGATGAAACCTAGACCCATGTGAAAATTCCCTGCTAGCTGGCTATGTTGTAAAGCCTTGGATGTGATCCTCTGGGGAAGGGCAGTCAGACCCACCTGGCCTCACTTCTCACAGGGACCACTGCAGTTGGGAAAAAATTACATCCCAGGGTGGGGTTTTTTGTTAGTTTGTTTCATTTGTTCACTATTGTTGTAATTAAGATGTTTCAGAACATAATTAATTGTCTTTCTGAAGTAATAGCTTTTTAATGCTGGACATGACAGGATGTTCTGTCTCATACTGAGTGCCATGGGCTGTGGAAGATGCAGTTATGGGATATGTGATCCTGCTCTCCCAGTTTGGGATCTGATGAGGATGCTGTTTATTTGTAGGAAAGGATTGCTCTGATCTCCACTCAATTTCTAGGTGGATTTGCTGGAGTTGTCTGAACCTGAAATGATGTGCAGACTTCAGCTTGGCTTTCTTGGAGGGTGGGGGAAGTGAGTACCATTAACTAATTTTCCCTCGTGGAAAGAAAAAAGAAGTATTTGTTTGAAAAAGCAGCAGTGCTGTCATTGGTCTCAACACTATCTTGGTAATGTGGTGCTTGATGAATTTCAGATGTAACACCAATTGATTTGGGTTGGATATTGGGAAGAAATTCCTCCCTGTGAGGGTGGGCAGGCCCTGGTACAGGGTGCCCAGAGAAGCTGTGGCTGCCCCTGGATCCCTGGCAGTGTCCAAGGCCAGGTTGGATGGGGGTGGGAGCAGCCTGGGATTGGGGAAGGCGTCCCTGCTCATGGCAGGGGTTGGACTGGGTGGGCTTTAAGGTCCATCCCAATCCAAACCATTCCATGATTGTATAAACTTTAAAAAAAGGAAAACAGATCCAGATCTGGTGAATCACAACATGCCTGTGCTTTAGTGATATTTAAGAAACACAAAATCAACAGAGTTGTGGACCACAAATCTTCATTCAGTGAACTCTTGGAAGTCAACCTCAGCTGCAGGGATGAGCCCTAGCCATGGAGGGGACAGTGCCACTTTCTGTGCAGTGCCCTGGTGTGACAAAGTCCTGCCAGGAGCAGGGGCAGCTCCTGGAGTGCCCCGGGCACCGCCACAGCCCTTTGCCATGTGCCCAAGAGGAGAAACCCCAGCAAAGACAATGGGGTGCAGCTGTGCAGCATTACCCTGCAGGGGAGGAGGGTGGGGAAATGAGGAACAGCCACACATCCTCCCTCAACAGGGCTTGGTTTACACTGCCCCACTGAGGGTTTGTTTTCTTTTAGACCAGACTGGGTTGTGGCAATGGGGGCTGGACATGAAAACACAACTAGGCTCAGTCCTGCTGCTGCTGGTCCCCTGGCCCGAACTCCTGTGAGGAGCCAACAAGGAAGACTTGACTTGAAGACTTGAAGTCTCTCTTTCTTCAGCCTCTGCCTCTCCCCCCTCCACTCCCTTCCCCTCCCAAGGTGCTTTTAATCCTTATGGTTAATGTGAAATTAAGATAATAAGTCAAAGAGAAGAGAGGACTGGGAAGGGGGTAGCAGGGGGAAGAGGGAAAGAAAAGAAAACAGAAAAAAGAGAGATTCTTCTGACAGATAATTAGGGAGATTGGTTTACCAGCCAGGGACTAATGCTGGCTTCCCAGCTCAAACAGTCCCTTGTGACTCATTTTGTGACTTTAATTTCTATGGGGTTCCTTAAGCAGGTGCCCTCTGACAGGTAGTCAATAGGGGACTTCAGGCTGAGCACCAGCGCCTCTTTGGAGAGGTCAGAGCGAGAGGTCAGGGAGCGGGGCCTGCAGGGTTGGCAGGTCAGGAGCCATCACGGTGACAGATGAACCTAAACGTGTTCCCTTCTCCCGGGCTGTCCCTGCCGAGTGGCAGCTCTGGTGTCTCTGGGGACCGGCCCCCTCTCTGCTCAGGGACATCCCTGTCCCTCTGCTCGCACCTCTCAACTGCTCTTCATTAGCCAGAGGGGCTGTTCACAGCCACGATCCGATGGCGAGAGGGTGCTGTCTCCATACCTCTCAACTGGTCCTCATTAGGTAGAACAGTCCCCTTTTGTCCTGCATGAAGCCCCCTTTGTTTCTGAGCCACAGCAGGGCTGCAAGAGCAGAACCTGATACAAAACAATGCAGCATTATTTAGCCAGAGCCTAAAGTCAAGGAGGGAGCAGGGTTTTGGGAAGCTCTGGCTGCTGTAGCCTCTGTGTATGTGTGTGTGTGTGTGTGTTCGTGTGTGTGTGTGAACACCCATGGATTCTTGCTGTGCATCCATCTGTCCTTCCTGCTCCAAGCTTGGCTCCTCTTGGAGTTTCTAGCTGCTGTTCAAATCATCTGCCACCAGCCCGGGTTGCAGGACCCCTCTAAGAATGTATTTCTAAGGTGCTGTAGCTACAAGGAGCTGCTTCAACTCTGCTCCTCTATGTTCTGTTTCCTGGACAGGTTGTCAGGGGGTCCCCTGCTCTGGCAGCATTTCCCTGCTTGGCAGAGGAATCCAGGACCATTCTGCTTTGCTTCCACCCCTCCCAGGCTGCCTCCCTGCTGCCAGCAGCTGAGGTTGTGTTGGCTGGAGCCAGATTAGTCATTCTGTCTGAGATTTCTTTCATATTGAGGATAATGATGGCAAAAAAAGAAATTAATTCTCTTTATAATTGGATTCCCACTTTTCCCCGAAGAGCTGATGCCTTTTTAAAAAGCAGCATCTCTCACCTCTGTGTTGGTGGCTGCGGTGCTGCTGCAAAGTAGGATCACCACAGGAGTGTCTGGTAGGTTATAAATCGGGTGGCAGAATTAAATGCTTACATGCCTGCAGTGCCAAGGTCGGGTCCCTGATCCCATTAGCCACTTCTTTCACCTTGAAACAGCTGGAGCAGAGCTGAGCATCAGCTGCAGAGTACTTTGAGTAGAAACTGCAGAGGCAAACTGGATAGAAATAATCCCAAATGTTGTGCTTTTGGGTCCCATCCACTGCAAAAAAAGTGAGAGGGCTGGGATTAAACAGAGTCCTACCCCAGAGAAAGAAAACAAAGCCTGACTCGGGAGCAGTGGTGGAGCCAAAATGCTGTTTGCAATGAATAGTGTTTGCAAAATTAAGGTCATCTTTAAATTTTTTTTTAATAAGAAAAGGAAACCCAATGTGCATCAAGCCCCAGCAGAGCTTCAAAGAGGCAGGAGTGAAGACAAGGAGCTCATTGTCCGTGTGCCAGTGATCCAGAGAGAGGAACCTCTCTGTCCTATGCCAGAGTCTGAATATGAAAGTCCTCTATAAATCCAATCTGATTTGAGAGTTAATTGGAGTGGGAAAACCAGGACAGCAGGATGGAGAAACAGGGCTTTGTGGGTTTCCTGGTACACCTCTCCCAAAGAGATCCTCCTGAATTAGGAGAAGGTTTTTGTGGCCTGTGGGGCCAGCATTTACAGTGGCATCTCTGCCAAGGCTGTTGCGTCACGTCGGTCAAGGTTTATTTTGATACAACCACAGGCGGCCTCACGGGTTGCACACCAGTCACACCAGCATTTTGGCCACCTTGGAAATCCCTTGCCAGGTGACCACTGAGTCCAAAGGGTGCTGTGGGAACTGGAGCCATGGCTGTGGTTCTGCAGCCACGGCCTGTTGGGTGTTGGATGTTCACACCCTGTTGGACACTTGAATCCTGTGCAACCCAAGGAGGGACGCTGGTACTGACCTTCCGTGTGACTCAGGCAGCAGTGACACACGGGCCTGGGTGTCTCTGGCAAGCAGATGTTTCAGTGGCCAGCTAAGAATTTTTGGGGGGGTGGGGGAGGAATGGTGTTTTTGCTGTGGAATCCTCCAGCACCGTTCACTGAAGGGCTGGAAATTGTGCCAAGCAGCTGAGCAAAGGTTGTATGGAGCAGTTTGGACGAGGCTGGTGCCTGCCTTTCATTCCATGCTCCCACCTTGCTGCTGGGTGGGATTTTTGGCTCACTGCACCTGCAGTGGGTCACCCGAGAGGAGCAGTCCATGTGGCAGACTGGGAGCTGTTTGCTCCTGGAGGGTGGATTTGCTCCGTGGATGCTGGGATGGGGCCGGGCACAGCACTAGGCTCCAGGGCTGCTCCCTGTTGACAGCTCTTCCAGCAAGCACAGGCCGTGGCTGGGTGGGACTTGGAGTCCTGCAGTTGAGGGTTTTGTGTTTTGTTTCGAACCGTAAATATAACACAATTGTGTTTATGTAACGCAGTTCTGTGAGATGCTGCACACGGGTTTTAAATAGAATAAGGGTTAAATTTAGCCTCTTTTTTTTTTTTTCCTCCCATTGATTTTGCAGAGATAGATTTGTGTTTAAAAGACTTCTCACCCTGGAGTTTACCGGACTCCGTGCTGAATGATCTCATTGCTAGGATCTCACTCTTTCTCCACCCTTCCCTCCTGTTGTTTGCTATTCTGACTAAAGATGAGACAGAAGAAGTTAAACAAACTTTTTTTTTAAGACAGGGAACGCATCATCCTATGTGTTTATGCAGTATTAAACACAACAAGATCATTATCTGGAGACACTGGAGACCGGATTCCCTTTGGATATAAATGAGTAAAGTTCCCATCAAGTACATGATTTACACCAGCACGGGCTTTGGCGCCAGGCTGTATAAAGATGAGCAAGGGAAAAAAAATCCAGCTATGCAGAGTTGGACTTTTTAAAGTATTTTTTATTAGCCTCCAATTAGCAACTGGAAAAAATGATTGGAAGAAGGAAAACAAATAAGCTGAACATCATCAGAAAAGCAGACTTTGAAATTATGAATGTATTTTGCATTTTTAAACCTGACTTGGTTCTTTTCCAGTCAGCATCAAAAGGTTAGGCCAACGACTGGGTCTGAATTTCCCCACTTCTCAGAGGTCAACACTTGTTATTTACGCCCCTAATATGAGCGAAATGATATCTGGGATTCAGAGCCAAAAGCCAGTGATGCAGAGGGGTTTGCAGATTGGGCTGGCTTTGCCATATGGGATGTTAGGAGCAGCTTTTCTCCAGCTTCAGCCTCTCCCAAGGTTATTTTGAAGTTTCTGTTGTGATTCACACGTCCTGGGATCTCTGCAGTAAAGGATTGGAATTTTGTGCTTGGAGGCAAATCCTTGGGTCAGCTAAGCTAAGTAGTAAACAACACTTCATGTTTCCAGGCCTCTCAAATAGCGACATTCCCTCAAAAGTCTTTGATACAAAGTGATTTTAGGTTTACTAACAACATTTCTGAGGAAGAAGTTCATAATCCACCCAAGCCAGAGCAGGATCCCATCTCAGGCCCATTACTGTCCAGCTGATTCCATGCTGCTGCTTCCATCCTGCCAGGACACCAGGAATACTGGGTTTTATTATCTTAGGAAGCAAAAATATTACCTGGCTTTTGGAGGAAAAAACCACTAGTAAGCCAAATTCTTTGGTCATATCTTATTCATGGTCATTATGCAGCCTGGAAGAGTCTTCCAGTTTGTCATTGGTTCTTCACTCATATCTGTGAACTAAGCACAAGTTTGAATTTCTTCCAGCTCTAACAAGGATGGCATCTGTCTGGGGAGCTGGAATAGGCAACAGGCAAAAGTAGGTTTGGGTTTTTCTCTAATACAGATCCAGGACTTAAAACAATCTGCACACCCTGAGGACCTCTCTGTTACCCCACTGTTCCTTCAGGACAGAATTGCCAAGGCTTCCTGGCAGCAGAGATTTGATGCATGAAGGAAATCTGGATAATTTCCCCCACTGGGAGATCTGGATGGAGCAGTTGTCTCCCAGTTGGTGAGGTTTAAACTGGTGAATGGGGTGGCACTTGGAACATTCTCCTGGCTTACTGGGGACATCCCACATGTACGTGATGTTTATTGGTCCTGAGCTTGGCCCATGCTGGGTTTGAAGCCCGGGTTTATTTTTGAAGGTGGGATGATGCTGTGGTTGAATGACACGTAATTCAGTGCCCATTTCTGCCAGTTGGACTGTCTGTGGTCTCTTCCGCTGCTCCTTTCCAGGGCTCCCTAACTCCAAGCTAATTGGGTGCTGGCTCCAGGCTTTCTATTTTAATGCTGTTTGATGATAATCATCATTCCCGCAGGATGAATGGTTGAGAACAAAGACAGGAAACGTCCCCCTGATTAGATAGAGGCAGGAGAGCCATTGGAGGAAAAAAACAAATGACAAAAGTGACAAATGAGGGTCCTGAAACTTCTGCCATCCTCCTGGGGCATGTGGAAGGGCCTGGAAGGAGACATGAATAAGACTTATTTACTGGTTTGGAAAACCATGCCTTGGAAGTCTTCAGGTTTCATCTCCATCTGCAAACAAAGGCCAGAGGAGAGATAAGGCCAGGCAGCTCCCAGGGCTGGGCTGTTTTGGGGACAGTTACACAATCCCTCCTTCATTCCAGTCAGATCAAAACTAATCATCAGTGCTGCGTAAGAGGGAAAGAGGCAACCCTGGGATGGAGGTTCAGGTGATGAGCAGGGTACAAACTACACCTGCAGTGTATTCAGAGTCTGGATGGAGTCTGACCTGGTTCCATGTTGACTTGTGTTGATGCCATGCCCAGGGTAAGCTTGGTGTGTTCCTTGGGAATCACTGGAAAGGCAAAATGGGCCTCAGCAGCGACCCAGATGTGTGGGGTGCTGCAGAGCAGAAGGGTGTGGTCTATCTGGCACTCCATTCATGGGTAAATGTGTCTTTTACAGTATTATCAAATAGTTTCAGGACCCTAAAAGGGCTTGCAAGTGTCCTGCTGCAAGGACAGGAGGGTTCTGCAGGAGCTGGGCTTTAGGTGTCAGTCCAGAGAAAGGTGAGCATGTGGAGCTTGGAGCAGGTCCTGTTCAACCCTGGGTCCTGTCCAGGTCCCAGAGATGCCATTAGAGTCTAGTTTTACCTCTTTCTTCAAGTACAGAGGTGCCTGGGGGGAGAGATCAACAAAAGTAAACTCTTTGACTTCAGACAAATTGTCATCAGACTATTGTAGCTTCTTAAAAATGGAGAGGTTTTCATTTTCAGTGGTTGAAAACTGAGTGGGAGCTGGAAGTACAGGGGAGCTGGTTCTGATTAGCCCCAAATCCCCACATGCTGTCGTGCATTTTGGGTTTATTTTTGTTTGTTAAGCTTTGTTTCAATTAATTCTGTTTAGTGCTCATGTTTAGAGCATGGCCTTGGGTTTGTTTATGATTATTGTGCACTGGGGGGATGAGCAGAGTCTGGGCATCCCTGAGAAACCCCAGACTGGGGAACTTTGACTAGAGGGGGCTCTAAGATGCCCAAGAAGTTTGACATTTCCATGGCTTGGAGAAAACCTTTAAAAGGTTTTCTGATGCTGAATGAAACATAAAGACCCAAATCTTTCCTTGTCTGTTTTGACTGTAAAAGAGGCAAAAACCTGATCTGGAGAACAGGTCTAGGGCTGGTATTTTTGGTGGTTCTTCCCCAAACCTTGGCAACTTGTCCTGCTCCCTACCAGACCCTTTGAATTAAGGGTTACTGTGGTTCTCAGTGCTGTCTAGAGACAGCACTGAGGTTTGAAGCCAGGTTTGAAGCCAATAGAAATCTCCTGAAAGGAAATGGAAATAGATTTCCATTTTTGGTTTGAATTTCCAATTTCCAAGATTTCCAATTTTGGTTTGAAGCCAATAGAAATCTCCTGAAAGGAAATGGAAATAGATTTCCATTTTTGGTTTGAATTTCCAATTTCCAAGATTTCCAATTTTGGTTTGAAGCCAATAGAAATCTCCTGAAAGGAAATGGAAATAGAAATATTCTGACTTGAATACCTTTAACTTAAGCTCTGGAATGAAGCATATTTTCTAATGCCACAAGATTTTTGTTGATGGTGTTTCTGAAAGTGAGGGTGACTTTCTAGGTGTGCTCATATAAACCCAAGTCTTCCCTCTGTGTTTAGTGATAATTTATAACTACTCTTTAAGACCTTTGCTGTGAAATAAATTAGGGACATGCCTGGAAAATACTGGATTGGCTTAAATGTGCTGCAGAGTAATTTCATTTCTTTTATCCTGAATTTTTAAATTAAAGAAATGTGATGATTTAAGGCGTTTGATCTCCAAATGTTGCAATTTTTATTAGCATTTGTTTCCAGTTGTGTGTTTTCCTGGTAATCGGTTTATGGAACCTTTCAGCCCCAATCTCCTCCTCCAGGGTCACGTGCCTTGCTCAGCTCCAGCCATCTGGCTCTTCTCTCCCACCACTGAGCAAATGGGGGTCACTCTTGTTTCTGGAAAGAAAGAAGAACAAATGCTGCTGCAGCCATCGCTCCTTGGCAGCTCTGCTGGGTGGCCTCAAGCAGGGTCAAGGACTTAAAACTGCAGAGTGACCTCCTGGTCCCTTTCTAGGTAGGATATTCCCGCCTGGGAATGAGATGTACAATGTTGCTGGAAGTTCTGCCAAGCAAGTCAACCTAATGCATGATTTCACTTCTGAATCAGATATGCTTCCTCCTCCTTTGGAGGGTCTAGTGAATCAAGATGTGGCTTCAAAACCACTCATTTCAAAATCAGGCAGATCCTTCTTTTCCCATCTTGAGACCAGTTCAGGCTCTGTTTGGAGTCCCTCCTGTTCACAGGCAACAGCCCAACAGTTGGCCTAGAGCAGCACTGAAGGCAGAGCTGGTCTGACTTCAGAAGGGAGGTTTTGCAAAGATCACTGAAGCTCAGAAATCCCTAAGAATTTATTCTTATCCTTTATTTCCAGTAGAAACACTTCCAAAAGTGTTTCTATGTCAGTCCCATTCCCTTGTTCCTTTGTTGGTGTATTACCTGTGGGTTCCACTAGCCCACACTTTTTCAGCTGCTCTGATGTGCCAATGCTGTGAGGATTTTGCTCTCCCTGGAGTGCTGTCCCGTCAGCTTTGGTGCATCCCACTTCAGCAAAGTGCCATTCCCTGTGTCAGAAGGGAAAAGCTGTAATTTGGTTTAACCAGCCACAGCTCTGGGGCTTGGGTTGCTCTCCCAAAGCTCAGCCTATGGTTCTGACCTTAAATAGGCTCTGTAACAAGTCATTCCAGCCTCTGTGTGCGTTGTTAACTGTTTCCATGTTTTTGACAGATGGCTTGGTGTACCTCACAGTGAAGCCAACTTCCTGTTGAACAAACAATGAGGAAAGAGGAGGGAGGAAGAATGGGGTGTGGGAGAGAACACAGGATGCCATTTATATTTTATTTATGCAAGTGCTGGAATTTTTTTATTTATTTATTTTTAAATCTTGGGTATGCAGAGGACTGAGAATTTGGGGAGAAACTGGAACTTTGAGGCTTCATTTATGAGGAGTTGTCAAGGTTTCCAAACCTCCCTCCAGAGACTGAGACTTGTCATTGCTCCTGTTTGTACTGATATCATGGGGAGTCGTGGTTCAATGAGTGGAGTTACTGTCTTGTAAGTCTTTTGTAAGGAACTGTCCATCCCTCCCTGGGAGTGATGTTCCTTTTGGATAAGCTTTCAGGATTCAGGCTGTACAAGGCTTTGCTTTCAAGGTTTTATGCTTGTCTGAAATGCCAGAAGCCTTCACCAGGCTTCATCTCCCAGTGAATTGTTTTGCTAAGTGACCCCTTATTTCATGACCCCATGGTCCAGCACATTCTTTAAGTGTCCAACACAAGATTTTAGTGGTATTTCTTTTTGGTCAGAGCACAGGACTGGGACCTGGACTTAGGTCTGGCAGGGTAAACTTGGAGAAGCCAGAGCAGAGTCTTGTCAATCTGTAATATAAACAGGAAGGTTTTACTGCTTTTGCCAAGTATTTTTAAGATCTAGTGGTAGAGAAAGCTTGGAAGCCTCTCCAGATAGCAGAAAGTGTCTGTTACTGTGGTGACCAAGCACAAGACTTTCTCAGTCCTGTAGAGAAGTATTGGTGGCACTGACAGAGCAAGAATTCCACATCAGCCACAGAGTGAGACCCAAGTGGTGGTGACTTGCTTGATGAATGGCTTGAGAAGCAGCACAGCTTCTTGTCTATTATTGTTTAAGTCCTCATTGGCCACAAGTCCTGTCCAGCCCCTCCTTAGCAGCACACAGTGAGTGATTCCCAGGGTTTCTGATGGCTGGGTTTGGAGCTGTCCCTTCTGTCCCCTCTGAACAAGGGCTGCTCTTGCAGGATTTCAGCCCTGGCTGGCACTTGCCCTGCCTGGTCAGTGTGATCAATGTTGATGGACACAGAGTTCAGCTGACTCCAGCTTCTCAAAAAAAAGCTGACTCTGCTCTGTGCCTCACTCTATGCCTTGCTCTGCTTTCTGTTTACTGTCACCCAGCTCTTCTGTTTACCTCTGAATCTGTTTTTTCTTCTCTCTTGAAACCATAGGTAAATTTAATATCTTTCCTTCTTCTGTGTTTCTGCATCCCTCCCTATGGTGATCTTGTCCTTGTTTATGATGGAGTTCTCCCTGGTCAGACACTGTGCGAGGTTTGGCTGATGGAAGTGAATTCCTCCCACTTGTGATTTTGCCACCATAGAACAAAACAGATTTTGCCCCTGGATCTGTGTAGGTCCTTGTCAGCTCCTCAGCACAGTCTGATGACACCAGGAAAGCAGAGCTGGTGATAGTTCTGATTCCAAAACCCCTCTGCTTCCCTGTTTGCTCTTTGGTAACTCCAGGGAACTGCACCTGGATGCACCCTTCTGAGATGTGGCCAGGGTCTGCTGGACCAGGCCACCCAGCTCTGGCCAGAGGCTCTTGGACAGTAATGTCCTGCCAGAATATCAAATACCCATCCTGAATTCCTGCTGACCACCGTACCCCAAGGCTGTACCCCAAACCAGGCTATATCAGTACATCTTGGGGTATTTCCCCAAAAAAAAGCTGGCAGTTCCAAGCCTGAGAAGCATCCGTGTAACCCCCCAGTTCTGCAGAGGCATTTGCAGGGATCCCAAGAGGTTCTCAGTCCCTGAAATAGCACAGCCTGTTAAACACTCCCAGCTGAAGGAAACCCACACTCAGTGGCAGGAGGTTTGGGAGGCACCACCATGCCAAGTCCTCTTTGCAATCCATCATTCCCTTTTCCACAAGTTTCCCAGGCAATGGGAGTGTTTTTCCATCCTTCCCTGCTAGTAATGAAGTAAAGTATAAAGTGAGTTATAAAGATGTTTAAAGGAGCTTTTGCCCTGGCCTGGCCTGGAAGAGCTGAGGTCATTCTCAGTGCACATTAGAGAATATGTGGAGGGTCTTTGGAGCTTTCTTCCAGGGAAACAGCTAATAAAGCTGCCTGTGTTTGTTGTTCATGCCAAGACACATTCCAGCATCTGATTATTTTATGTCATTACTTTAATGTGGAAAGAAAGAGCAAAACATGGATTTTTCCAGGTGGATTGGCCCATTTAGGGGGAGGTCACAACTTAGGGTAGGTGTGTTGGATTAAAACTGACCCAAATTACTCTGTCAGAAATAAACTTTGTGCAACTAAACTTCAACTTTTAGTGTCACTACAGTTGAACAAGGAAGGGTATGGCAGCAGAACCAACAGCTTCCATTTGGAGGCGTTTGCAGATTTGATGTGAAATTGAAAAAAGGAAAGAAAAAGAGACAATAGTGTTGTAATTGCTTAAGTGGCTCAAACTGCAAAGGAAATGTTGGAAAATCATGTAAAAGACCTCCCTGTAGCCAAATGTAGTACAGAAGGTACTAAAGAGGAATTTTGCTCCCTCAGAAATTCTGTAGTTTGAGGAAGGGATTGTTCCCAATTGGAATAAAATGCTAAACTTCCCATGTCCCACAGGCCTACTTAAAAGATGGATTTAATGTTACCAAGACACTTTGTCAAGGGGATTAGACATTTGAACTTTTTTACTGTGGTAAATAATGCAGAAATCTAACAAACATTCTGACATTTCTAGGAAAAAAAGTAATCAAAATCAATACTTCTCTTTAGATCTCTGCTTTTTTAAGGTAATTACCCTGTTTCAACTCTTTTAAACCAGCTGTGCTCTGTCTGAGGTCTTGGTCTTTGGATATGTGACCAGTCTGTACTCGTGGGAATAGGGAATAATGATTTTGTGAAACTGGATACATGAGTATGGACTCTCTATAATCAGAAAAAGTCATAGATTCATGTTCTGTAGGTCTGGTTTAATTTTTCACATTTGTGTCACTTCATTGGCATTTCTCTTAATTCTCCCCAACACAGCCAGAATTGGAAACAGGACATCTAAGTCTGGGAATTTGTGGCCAGCTTCTTATCTCCCATTGGGTTTCCACCACTATAACTTCAATGACGGATCATCTTTTTTTGTTTAAATATTCTGGTGTGAGAGAAATGAAGACCAAAGGACTTGGGATAGTTTATGATGGGTTACTGGATATAAGTGGAAAATTAGAAGTGATCCATATCCGGTCTGTTCAACTCTGTTATCCATTTAATCATCACAATTCCAGGCACTGTAAATTTCTAAATGTTATTTGGAAATGAAGTGGCTCGTTACAACTGATGTTGCTAATCCTTGTGCTGGCAGTAGCTCCCCTGCTGAAATGACATAATTTGTGACTTGCAGTGATCAGTGGTGTTGTAGGCAGGTTAAATCTAAAGCTCAGTTTGCAATGGTTTTGCTCATTATCTTACACACAGTTGTTAACTGCTACACGTGGCTGTTATGTTTGGCATTAGATGGCAAAGGGAAAATAAATATTTCAATCCTGTTTATGTGTGGTCCTGCCAAGCAGCACAAAGATAGGACTGGTGTCCAGTCCTCCCAGCTGGAACTCCATGGTTTGGGTTCTAACTGAACGTGGAAATTCCTGGGTTAGCTGTGCACTGTGGGGGCTTTCCTGCTTGTAAAGAGGGTCCTAAAGCGAGGAGCCATTAATTTTCCAGGTCTGAGGATAGACAAGAACTAATAGGTCTTATTTTCAAAATACTAAGGAAAGCTAGCAGAAGAAGATTAGCTGTTGCCAACAGCTGTCTAAGTCTGGTCTAAATTGTAATATAGGATTCCTGTCCACAAGTGGTCTGTGGGTAAGTTTTCATTGAAAATTCTTTGAGATCCTCTATTCAATATTTCCTAAACTTCTGCTGGAGATACACTGCATGCTGCAGCAACGGCAGCTGTGAAGATTGTGGGCAGTGCTTGACGAGCTGGGTAAAATGGTCTCATGAGTAAGCAATATGTTCATGCAGATCAGCACATTTTCTGACTGGGTGTCTAAAAGGTGGATTAATTGAAATCTGAATTGGAATATATTGACTTCAGGGTTTGGTGGAACGTTGCAGGGATGAGGCCAAGGAGATATGGATGTTTTGGATCCAGATGAAAACTTTAAAAATGAAAATATCAGATTTGTTTCAATCCTGAAGAACCGGGTCTGGTGTAGAAGGTAGATCATTATTGATCTGTGGTGAGGTTCAGATGGTTTAATCCCACTACATTAGTACCTTCTTCTAAAACAGTGTTTAGTACAGCTCTCATCCCTTATCCACAATTTTGTTCTGTTTGCTTTTGTGAAAGTTTCTTATCAAAAGGAAAACATTCAAGGACTGAACATAGATTTGAGAAGGGAAATGAAAAGCGCTGGCAAGCCAGAAGGGAGATACTGCGTTGGTTGCTCAGCTTTCTTAATAAACTGCTCGAGTTTAAACGTGCCCTTGCTCCTTCAGCCCAGCTTCTCCTTCCTGGCTTCAGCTGTGGAAAAAATAACAACAAAAGTTTGTATTGTGATGGAGAATGTTGCTCACAATGCCATAGAATCACTGCATTCACCCATCACAAGAGCAACACAACATTGGTCTGAATCTTGGGTGGGCTCCAGGGGTTGAATATCAGCAAATTCTATGGATCTGTTTGGATTTGGGGTTTTTTTTGGTTGGTCTCTCATGCAAAGAACTCAAGTCTCTAAAAATTAAGTGTTCCCAGTGTCTCAGGAACAGCTTCACACCATCCTCAAGCTCTAAGGACTGTAGGGAATGTGCAGGGTGGACACAAAAACGTGAAGCAGACGTGAAAATCATGGGTGGCCTGCAATGATTTCTCTGCTGGGCAGGATACACAACACAATATGCCATGGATCTTGGAAACCCTTCCAAAGCTCCAGGCTTGGACGTGCCGCCAGGTATTTGTGAAATGCGTGATACTGTGAACGTGCTGGAAAACATAGGGCTTTTGCTTTCCTTCAAATTATTTCACTGCTGTTTTCTTGAATTGCCCTGAATGTCTTGGAGATGAGTGGAGAAGAAGAAAATTTGCAAAACTTAACATTTCAGGACTATTTAGCTTTTTGATAATGATATTGGTAAAATAACAAGATTATTCAAAGCAATCACCTGCTCTTTTGTAACCTTGAGTCATTTTTGAGGAACTTGTTGAACAGAAACAGTGGATTTTGCATCCTTCATGTTTTTTCCAGAGCTCAGAATTTCTCTGCAGTGGCTGTTCTGCACTTACCCTGGGGACACAGGATGTTCTGCTTGCAAATCAATCTTTCACACAGTCCTAAAGCCTGCTGGGATGTGGGAACCCCCTAAAGCCCAGGCTTTCCTAGAAGCTGGGAGAATGAGCTAATTGATAATGCAGCAGATTTTCCTCTGAAAGCCAAATGGTTTATGCCAGGATTTTGTTGAGATCAGCATGCCACTGAGGAACATCCCAGGATTTGTCCCATTTGGACTCTGAAGTTTTCTGCTGCAATTTCTGACCACTTTGGGTCATGGTCCCATGCCTTTGGTGAAGCTGCAGCAATGAGTGTGTCATGAAATGAAAGCTCTTCCATCCACCCAGATCTGACCCACTTAAGTGTGTCCAGATGGAGAGATGACCTCCAGGGGTCCCTTTCAGCCTAAATTATTCAGTGACTCCGTTTCCAGCATTCCAGAGGGAGTGTTAGGTGAAACTGGGACCATCCCATCTGGGGAGGAGGATAGAGTTATATCTGCAAGTCCTGTATCTTGACCCCATTCTCTGCCCTGGCCATCCATCACTGGGCACTGGTATTTTATTCTACCAGGATGTCAATCACCTTTTCAATTAGTGAGTGGGAGGGGAGAGTGTGGATGATAGCACCCAATCTTCCATTTGATTTAGGATGAATCATACTTAAGAGGGCATCTGGGGTTAAAGAACACAGGATTCTGGACACACGTATAAATCAACAGACTTGAGGTTTGCATTATTCACCTTCTGGAGTATGAAGTGATATGACTCATTGGATCATAAAAGAGATCAAATAGCTTTGTTGCTAATAATTCTTTCCTTGACCCATTCCCTGGCACATTAGGTTTGTAAACAGAGTTTTAATGGCATCCCTTGGAAGTAATAACATCACGCCTTTATAGCACCTTGGCTGACTGTATCCTCCTGGCTGTGACTGTGCTTGGGTTTAAGCCTCAGCCATTTGTGGGAACTAATGTGCTTTCATATCTTAAGTTTGCAGTTATTGCCTTTTTGAGATTGATCATCTCCAGTTACTCTGCCTCCCGCCCCTCCTCTTCCACAGACGACATTTGAACCCTCCCAAGAGCCCACAGCTCAGCTTCTCCCAAATGATAAGCACACCCTGTAATGTTCTGGTGCAGATAACATGCTTGAACTTCAGGGTGTTGTCAATGTCTAATGAGCTCATGGCACCATTTACTGTTTTATGGCTAAATCATGATTGTTCATTAACAAAAACAGCTAGTGCCAACTTTGGACAGAGGAAAAGGTAAAGCAGAGTCGTGTGATGGAGTGTGATAAGGATGTGGCACCTGTGGCAGGACAGGCAGCACATTTCCTGCTGGTCCCTGTGCCCATTCCATGTGGTGGCTCCTGTGGAGAAGCCTGCAGGGGAGGGAGAGCAGTGCAGGGCTCTGGTGTTGTGGCTTTACAGGTCCATGGTATCAAACAACTCCTGAGTTGTGCTCTGATGTGATGGTGCTTTTTGTCTTTCTGGATGTCAACCCTGGCAGCCGGCTTTTAGTTGTTTCATGGAATTATTAAAGTTGGGAAAGGCCCCTAAGATCATTGAGTCCAACCGCTACCCCAGCACCACCACGTGCACCACTGAAACAATGTCCCCAAGTGCCAAATCCACCTGGTTTTTGAGCACAGAATCATAGAATGGTTTGGGGACCTTAAAGGTCATCCCATTCCACCCCCTGCCATGGGCAAGGACACCTTCCACTAGCCCAGGTTGCTCCAAGCCCCATCCAGTCCAGCCTTGAACACTTCCAGGGATGGTCATTCCAGCACTTCCTTGTACAGCTTCACTTGCCTCTGCCTGTGTCTGTCTCATTTGCTGCCTGTCAAGTGGTGCTCCCTTGCACCACACCAGCTTTGCTCTGCCTGCCCAGACTGCAGCATACAGTGTTGGTGGTTCTCAGGACAGGAAATCACATTTTCAAGCAGTAGAAGTGGGAGAAAGAAGGTCCCAGTCTCCATTAGAGGGTCTGTCCTGTTGGAAGAGATGGAGATATCTGGTCCAGGGAGAGGAGGAAGGGGGTAAAGAAAAGGAAAGAATGTTGGGAACTGTCAGTGTAGAACTGTGCTGCTTTGTCACATGCTCTCAGGTTCATCACAGGTTGCTGCTGAGCCTACAGCAGGTAAGAGACCTTTGTAGAGATAAAAACTGGAACAAAGTCTCAGAAGTTATCTAAGAACTGGGAATTTTTTGGTGGCTAATTTAATCATGGGCTGGTGGACGCTCAGAAGCGGCAAGCTGTAGCTGATGGTCACTAAAGAAGGGTTTAGGTGCAATAGAGTTGAAAATCTCTAATTATAGCAGGAAATCTTGCAGATATACAGACCAAGGAGTTTAAGGAGAATGTTAAAGAAGGAAAACAGTGTGAAGGATAAGGAGTGGGTGGGAATCTGCGAATATCAGGATTGTTTCACCTCATCTGAAGGACATTCTGTATCAGTTTTCATCTTATCGCTATTTTAGTCTGTTCCAATAGTTAATACATAAATTCTTGCGTTGGGACCTAACAAAAGACTGCTCAGGGACAGCATATAAATAGCTTCTGGGCTGCCTTATATTTATATATGTTGGTTAAGCAAACTTACATGGATAAACAATAGCAATATAATGACCTTTTTATAGATATGGCTCCTTGCATGAACCAGAGCAGTCTGGTGTATTTATTTCAGCTTGTAAACCATGCGTGGTTAGTACAGGATGTGTACTCTTCAGCATTTACAGTTGTTTAAAGGGAGGCTTTCGTGGTGGTGCTGTCATACAAGGAAACACCACCAGCCTGGGGCACACAAAGTATTAAGTGTCAAGGGGTGGATGTATTAAGCAAGAGATTTAATTAAAAGGTCATCATGATATCTTGTAGCTAAAGAGTATCTTCAATTAAAAAGTGAATATAGGAGCTGAATAACCCTATGAGATACCTGAAATGCTTTGGAGGGGACTTAGATACCCAGTAACTATGGGATTTTGGAGAATGGGGTATTTAACTCCTCTTAAAGTCTCTGGAGTGGTTAGTAGTGACCTGAAGGCTGAATTAATCCCTGGTCTTGTAAAATGGCTGCTTTTGGCTGGGAGTGGTCTTGGCTGAGGGAAGATAAACTGCTCTCTGATGTGTCCTGGAAAGCAAACAGTAGGTTTGGGATGCACACTGTGCTCCTGGCAGCTCTGCTCTGGAGGAGTGTGGCTCACAGAGCAGCAATGAACAGCCCTCGCAGGACTTAGATGGGGAATTTTGCCGTAAATCTTCTAAAACTCTTGGAAAGATGGAATGTTTCCCCTTCTCTTTTCTCTGCCCTTCTTTGTGAATATAAATCCCCAGTGTTTAGGAACACACAACCCTCATGTCTGAGGACAGATGGTCAACTTGTTTTTGCTGAGGGATTTTCCCCCATGGGTGGTTTGTTCTAGAAGTAATGCTCAGCTCTTCCCAACCGCTGGACTCGAGCTCTTTCCAGAGGAGTAATTGCACATGGGGAAAACCAGGGCAGAGCAAAGTAGTTGAGTTACCCAGGCCAGAAGTTGAACATCAAGCTCTAGAGCCCATCTGGGTGTTAGGGGATGGTGATGTTCCCCCCAGGCAGCTTCTAGCTTGGGTGAACCTGCTCTGGTAAGGTTGTCTCTGGACCTTCCACGTAGGTGGATACCCTGAAGCTGCTGTTTGCTCAGCCATCAGCACTTTAGTGCCTGGACAATTCCTGCTGAGAACATGCATTCTTCATTTTATGAGTGTCCATCCTGCTCCATGATGTTTCTCCATGGCAGCAGTTTGTGCCTTCCCTCCTCTTTGGCTCCTTGTGTGCTGCTCCACAGCCAAGAGCAGGAAGGCCCATTCCAGTGTTGTCAGCCTCTTCTTTTGTATCCTACGGAGTGGGAGCAACTGCCAAGCCCACTTTGCATCCCAAAGTTTAACAGATTGGCCCACGTCTAATTTCTGCCTCTGTGTTTACAGAAGGTAGAGGACGGAGGGGAAGGGGGGCTGCTGAGCAAGGGAAGAGGGCACGGAGAAAAAAGAAATTACTAACCCTCCATCAAAGAGCTGCTTTCCTACTTGTGGTTTCAAAATGCTTCCTCCTTCCCCAGCTATCCTGTAATCACTCTCCAACATTCACCAGAGCAGTGTTTACATCCAGCCCTATTACCGGCAGGGGAGACAGGAGAAATTAAGGGCTCCCATGCCCCATTATCTCCCCCTCTTCCCCCTCCTCTCCCCCTCCCACAGGCAGACACACTTCTCTCCCCTTACCCCTTTTCATCAAACGCCTCCAATTCATGAAGGAGTAAAAGCCCTTTAATGGGATTCTGGAGATCTTAAAATCCAGGTGGTTTGTTTAAAAAAAAGAAAAAAAAAGGGAGGGAAATAAAAGAAAGGAAAAAACTTGGAGGAAAAAATACGACCAGCTCACTCTTTTTGGCTTCTTTGTTCCTTTTCCACGTTGTCTTGAACCTTTTTCTCCTCCACAACTCTGCTTGGCAGCTGGGGTGAGCTGAAGTTTGACTTGGATGGCTGGTGAGACCACACAGAGCTCACCCTGGCTGGAATTAATTTCCGATGTACGGCTGAAGAATCCCATGCACACACACAAACACAGCGAGCCCTTGCATTTCCTTTTGATTTCCTTCTGGTGCTTCCTTCCCCAGATACCCTTTTTATCAGAAGCAGAACGAGCTGCAGTGCCAGCACCGGGGCAAGAGGCTCTGCCCCAGCATGGCAGCAGAGCCAGGGGAAGGCGGAGGCTCTTTAGATGTTGGGCAGACAAAGAGACGTGTGAAAAATGGCCAGTGTTGGACAACAATAAATGGGGATTATGACTTTTTTTAATGAAGGGTAAAAAAGGATACTCATCTGGTACTGGCACTTGACGGGGACTTGAGGTCTGATTCCAATTCCTTGTTTAACCACAGATTTCCTCTAAATAATTCTCGTAATCTCTTGATTCCCTAGCTGAGGTCAGGGGCCCATTGTTCTACACCCTGTAACAACACAATGGGACACAGTTCCTGCCCCAAAGAGCTTACAGTGAAAACAATCAAAGAATGAAAAAGAAACCCAGGCTTGCCTGGAGTTACACCCTGGTGTTAAATTGAAGATTAGAACCAGACCTCCTGACTCTCTAGGTTTTGAGTCTTCTGCAATTGTAACATTTTTCTGGCTCCTATCTTGAGATTCACACTGCAGTGTTAAAGACCATCAAAATAGAAAATACTGAACCTCATACCCCTTGGAGCAGAGGAGAAGGAGCTGTTTATGATGGACAGCTCTGCTCCTATAGCAAGGACAGCCTTGTTGATTCTTACTCGATGTCACCAGCACACAGAGAGAGGTTGTGAAGTTTGGGAAGCTGGTTGACCTTTGAGGTTCCCGGGTTTCCTATGAGCCAGAGCGATGGACCAGTGCTGCAATGGGCTGGGTGGCTGTGAGGGGATTGCAACAGGGCTGCATTGAAGTCCCTTCCTCAACAGGAAGGGAAATGGCCGTGGGCGTGCGGGGACATTTAAGCGGAGAACATTCACTCCCACATGTAGGAGTTGTTGGAACAGCTCCGTGCCCGGAGCTCGTTCCCCTCCCAGGGCAGGGATGTGCTGAATGCGTGGGGCGGCGCACGCGCGAGTGAACTCGGCCCAACTCCTCCAAGTGCTGGCACGGCCGCGCTTCGCTGCGGGAATACTCGCGGCACCACGGTCCTGGAGAAAGGGGGCAGGCTGGAACGGGCTTCTGGTTGTACTGGCAGTGCTCTAAAGTGTCAGAGCACGATGTGGTCTCTGTGACTGGAGGAGTAAATCAAAGTAAAACTGAAGCAGGCTCGGCAAATGCCACCCTCGGTATCGCTCGGCAAAGAGAGGATCTGGCCATACACGTTGGTGGAAACCTCATGGTGTTATGGCTTTCTTAAAGTTTCAGCGTCTGGAATGACCTGGTAATATGGGAAGTGATGATTTGTGTATGCTTAGCCACAAAGATACAGCCATATATACACTCCACATTTTCCTTGGTTTCCCAGACCCTTATTCCTACCTCCAGAGTATTCCAGTGGCACTACTTGGGATTTGGATACTGGGTTTTATTAGTGGGGGAAAATGTAAGTGCTCATATCCTATTTTCCTTTTCCTATTTGACAGTTTATATGAAACTTTTAGTCACTCTGAAATCTTTTATTTCATCCAGTTTTAGTTTTTAGGCTTGTCAGAGAGATGGACACATGCACATCTGGATGAGCACACTCTGCAGCATTCATCACCCCTAACTTTGGGCATCAGAGGAGATTGCCTCTCCAAGTACAGAGATTACACCTTAAATGTTCTATACATCTGCTCAAAAATCTACATTTTTGCCTGTATTTTATGGTCGAGGGAAATGGCTACTCCTATGGCCAGGCTCAACAGTTTTATTCCAGGGTTTCATTGGGGTGAGAAGTTTCCTCTGATGAGGAATGAGTCAGTTGCTGCATAAAAATAAAAATACCTCCAGCCTGCTGGGGCACTTGGGTGAATCACCAGAGCTGTGTGGTTCTGTCTGAGGGCACTCAGTGGTCCCAAGTGGCCCTGTTGGACATGCTGGCCTTGGCTCCAGATCTTGATCCTGGGGAAGGCTTGTGCTCAAGAGCTTTATTAGGCACGGAGTTGCCACTGGCGGATTTGTTCCTTGGCACCGGGGCTGAGCTGTTGAATAAGACTTTATTCTTCACACTTAGGGATGACAGGTTTGACCGTACAATGAAATCAGCTTCGTCCTCCTGATACTCTTAAATTTGTTTTCTTTGTTTCAGAAAAATGTGGGGAAATTACTGGATTTCTAAACATCTCTTCCAAAAGCAACTGCACTTTAGACCTTGATTTCTGTAGAAGTACTGGCAAAGGGTAAGAGGAGGAGCAAGAAAATTATTCTGGTAACATAAAATTTCCAGAATCAAGAGATAGGCATCAAAAACTGATAAGATTTAATACACAAGAAGTCTATTTGGCTTCTGGATTTTGGGGTGTACTTGGGTAACACTTTCAGGACTTTCTTTTGCACAACAGCAAGGAAATTTGCTTCTTTTGACTTTGTTCTTCTGTTGATGAGAGCTGAGACTCTCATGTAATTACTTGTTTCCTGGAGTTGGGGCCTTTAAGTAAATATCCAATATCCAGAGATTTGTTTTAAACTCAGGAGTTGGCCGTTCTGTTTTATTGTATTTTAGAGAAGCCTCTATTCATGTACAAAACCTAGATAGCTTTGAAATACCATGGATCATTGGTGTTTTTTAGTCCTACCAGTAGCTACTCTAACAGCAGTTGAATTTTTTTTTTCCTGTGAGAATTTATTCTACTGGAAAAAATTTGGAACATAGCAAAATGTTTCTTTTTGGAGAAGTTGAAAAGCTTCCTCTTTACTTAATTCTGACTTCCATTACAGTACACATTATATATAGTATAAGGGATGAAAAAGCTGAGCTCCATTTGAAATACTCAAGTGGAAATTAGATAGTTCTTAATAAAAAGAAGGATTTGGGGGTGGGGGTCACAACAAACTATTTTCATTCGGTTTCATCCCCCCCAAAGTCTGAGAGTTTGGGCTTTTCATGCCAGTTACTTGAAATGTGGATATCTCAGATTTTTTTGATGTACATTCAACTTTAGACCAGCCTTTTCTATTACTTCAGATGCAGATTATAATAGAAACATGATGATACAATTTGTTTAGTTATAAATATATTCCTTATTTTCTTGTCTTCTGCTTTTCAATTTTATTTGCGACCCGTTTCAAAAGCAATTGTTGCAGGCCAATACCTTGATGCAACATTAATAAGAACAAAGAGGCTTAAATTATGGAAATAGCTGTCTATGTGACACATTAGTAGTTTTACTCTCCATTTGGCAGATCTATTGTGGATAAAATTGTGTGTGAAGGGATGAAAGGGAAGGAACTTGGATAAGAGTGGTAGGATCTGCTCCAGGATAATGAAGAAGACAGACCCACACAGAGATTTATTTTATTTGCTTTTGGCAATTAGCATTAGCAATAGCTGAGAAGCTGAAACTGCCACGGATAATAATGGGATTGCTTTTGAGATGGTTTACCCAGTTCTTATAACCAGGGATTGTGTTGTGAGGGCTGTGGGGACTCAACACCACCTCTGGAGGTGCTCTCGTGTGTGCTGCTAACCACACAAACTTTTAGGCATCCAACATAAGGAGCCCAGGGCAAGAAAAGTTGGCTTTAGAGCTGTCAGGTGAAAGCAGCCCTGCCCTGGGTGTTCCATCCCTGCTGCTCGATCTCACCACCCTCACAGGGAATGATTCCTTCCCAATATCCCATCCATCCCTGCCCTCTGGCAGTGGGAAGCCATTCCCTGTGTCCTGTCCCTCCATCCCTTGTCCCCAGTCCCTCTCCAGCTCTCCTGGAGCCCCTTCAGCCCTGGAAGGGGCTCTGAGCTCTCCCTGGAGCCTTCTCCTCTCTAGGTGAGCACCCCCAGCCTGGCTCCAGAGCAGAGGGGCATCTCCATGGCCTCCTCTGGACTCACTCCAGCAGTTCCAGATGGTTTGTCCCACACTTGTCCTAAACACCTGTGGCTGAGTACAGTAGACTGTCCATTTACACCAGAGTTTCACATAAACATCAAGGCTTTGGTGTGTTTGTTACCAGGGATCAGCTGAGACATGGCAGCTCAAACCCTTTGGGCTGTGCTGGTCCATTCCTTCACCCAGCTACAGGATTCCCTCTGGTTCTGGCTTTGATCTGGGATGGAGAACTGCTTCTGGTCTTGCTGAATGTCAGAAAAGTTCTTCTCTGATGTAAATCTCCTGGTTGTCAGTGAGCTGCCCTGGCCTGACATAATGCAAATGACACAAGAGATGGGTCTGAGGGGTAGAAGTAGTCCAGTGGCTGATGTTTGGCCAGTGTGGCTGCTGTGAGCTGGCCTTGGCTCAGCCTGTGGCAGCCATGGTGAAAACCCTGAACACCAGGATGTTCACAAGGCATTTCATGCATTTCCAAGGCCTTGCCAGCTGTCCCAGTCCTGGTGACAACTTCAGCAAGTATTTCTCAGTACTTTTTCAGGTGAAGGCAGTGAGGGGCAGGAGGTCAGTGGTGCCCTGAGCCACAGGACAGGTTGCGGGAGGAGCCAGAGCTGTGGGTTGCCCATCCCCATGGCAGCTCCTAAAAACACTGCCCTGAAAGGCTGCCAAGGCAGCAGAGCCAGGAGGTGTCTCCATGCCCTGGGCCAAAACACAAGCTGTTGGCTGACTTCAGAGCTGGAAAGTCGGGGTGCAGGTTTGAGCTGGCTCAGTGGTGAAGTGCCACCAGCCAGCTGCTCATGGCACTGGTGACAGAGAACCCCCGGGCGGTCACATCGTCACCGAAGGCTCTTGGCGGCGGCGTTTGCAGCAGAAGCTGTGTCACCCATGCCTGGGAAGGTGCCTGCGTGGGAGTGTTGAGCAAGATCCTTAAGCTCAAGGGAATGTGAAATCCTTCCCCTTCCTGTCTGTACTCTTTCTGTGTGTCTGGAAGAGAAGGGAGCTCAAGCTGTCTCCATCCGCTCCCTCCTCGGGAAGGTTTGGGGAGCTGGGAGCCAGGGACGTGTGCGCCCCATTCTGTCCCAACATCAACACCCTCTGATCTATGGGATCCTGAGAGTTTGCAGCTCTTGTGTGGAGATGGAGTATGAATAAGGGCCCCCCAGTGTATTGGGAATTGGGCCTGTGGGTCTCCCGTGTCAAGTGAGTCATAATGTATTAGATCCGAGGACTTCCCCCACGGGTGTTTAGTCTCAACAAACCCAGCTAATTCAGATTTAACTTAGCTCTTAATATGCTACATTGCTGAGTCTTCTAATTAATGCCACATGTTGCAGTCAGCTGTCATACTGAATAAATGTTTACAAAGCTATTAATGTACTGTATTTGTAAACCAGACCGGCTCCTTTTTGGAAATCATGTGGTATGTGTTTTCCCCTCAAAGATGAAAAAGATTTTTTAGCAATAACGGATACTTTATTTTTGCAGCAACAGCCACTTCCCAGGAATTCGTTACTAACTTTCTTGGGCTACAGCCATTATCCCAGGGAAGGAGGTGGGATTTTAAACAGAGATGCTGAGCTGAGCCCTCTTGCCATGGTGGGACCAGGGGCTGGTAGGGATCTGAGATGCCCGTGCCGGGGCTGGTGCCGGGAGGAGGCAGAGTCCGTGCGTGTGTTGGTGGCTCTCCTGTCCCCAGCTGCTGCGGTCCCTCCCCTCCACTGCCACGTAAGCGGGGACACCCGGCTACAGCCGAGGGAACAGGGACACAGCCGTGCCGTCAAGCAGTCTGCAGGCCAGCTGCCTTCTGCTCAGGGGCCCTTGCGGGGCTGGGGACACGGGCTGGGGACATGGGCTGGCCACCGCCATCCCCACGTGGCCAGCACTTGCCTGGGACTGGGTGACTGGAGCAGTGGGATCGTGGGGGTGGGAGCTCCAACCTTATCCTCAGAGCCACTCCCCAACAGCTTGCTCTGCACAAATTCATGTTTTCTGTTTTCTGAGTTTGTTTGGTTGTGTCTTTAATTCCCTCCTGGGGCTCCGGGGAAACAGCTTTCTTCTGCTGGGATTCCTGCACTCCTGTTTCATCTCTAATCAGCTGCAGAAACCACAGGAGATGCCAAAGGATTTGAAAGTTTAGGGAGGGTGAGGCTGGGATCTGTGCACTGCCACCAGCTCCTGTGTCCCACTAGCCAAGGCATCTAGCTAAGGGATTTGGGAATGCTGTCCTAGCTGAAGTCCATGATCCTCACAGAGCCTATTGAGAAAAGTTTCACTCCAGCAATAATTAAGTAAATGAAAATGGTGTTTTCTCTGCTTTTAACTGGGTGAAATGTAGGCTAACACTATTTTGGAAGAATTAATAGTGAAGCCTGTGCAGGTAAAGAGAAGCAAAGCAGTTAAGTGATTTCACTGGTGGGGCTCAGCCCTTTGCCCTCTTGCTCCAGGGGCTCTGACTGACTTCCCCAATACAGGGATTAGCTCCAGACCTGGACATCTAAGCAGGGGAAATCCGACCTCCTCCTAGTCATTGTGCCTTGGTGAGAAGCTCAGTGCACTCATTAGAATGAGTCTACAAAAGGAAAAAATATTCTGACTTAGGTACTTTATTCATTCTTTTCTCTCTGTATGTCCTGCAGCCCTCTAATGGTACTGTGCCTGCATGTTGATTGTATTTTCCACCCAAAAGGGAAGAGAGGGTCATTTCATCTGGAAAATATTTGAGTACTTTATCAAGGAATGATGCTGCATAAGTTAATGACTGCACCTTACAGCCTTCCTGTTTTATTTAGTGCCTATTTATTGCTACATATGGCTGAGGGAGTGGGAGATCTTTGGTCCCCTGGTGCTGGCAGCAGGTGGAAGGTCCTACTGCACCACAGAGCCATGTGCTCCATGAGGCACTGAAGGTGCCATCAGAAATCACCCAATAGCAGGACTAAATATCCCTCCCTGTAAGAACTATTCCAGGAAATTGCTTTTGCACTTTGCATGAGAGCCTACAGGCATCTCTGTGGAGGTGGCTTTCATCCTGTCACATCCCCTTGGATAGTATCTCCAGTCCTTGGGGTTTTTCTCCTTACCTAATGTTTGTCTCCCCCCTGCAGTGTGACTTCTCATCTGTTCACCCACAAGATCTCCCTGTCTCCCTCCTCAGCTGCTGCAGCCCAGAGCCGAGGGCTGTGTCTGAGAGGGGCACATGGAGTGCAGGCAATGTGCCACTGTCCCAGGGCCTCGGCCACTTCAAATGGGGGGACCATGGCTGGGGCCATGGCCAGGCTGTGGGTCACTCCTGCCTGGAGTGACCAGTACCTTCCAGGACCTTCTAGTCAGTTCAGACTCAGCTCTGTGTGCTCCAGCTTGTGTGCAGTGAACCAAGAACTGAGATGTTTTTGGTGTTGCCTCTCCCTAGGAGCAATACCCCTGCTAGTGGAGTTAACACTGTGTGCCTGGGTGTTACCTGTTCTCTCTCAGCTTGGTGAACCCCCAATAGAGGCCTCAAGGGGCTGCTGGTGACTGGTGGGGCACAGCTACCTCTCAGAGCCCCACACTTGGAGAGAGAAGGAAGCAAGGCAAGCTAAGCTGGCTTTTCATTTAGGATAATGGTTTCAATGCAGGATCCCTTCAGGACCATGTTTTGAGGGGCTGCCCCAAGCTGCAAACTTTAAAACATCCTGCCCTCCCTGCTGAAGCCAAGCACACACCTGCTCTTGCTGTGGAGCTGCCTCTTCCATGTCTTTAATCCCCTTTTTTCCAGCCTCCCTTGCCAGTGCAAAGTGTGCTCATGATGTTAAACTTCCCTCATTAGGCTGAACATTCCTCTTTTTAACCTCTTTAACCTGCAGCATTCCCATTGGGACAACCCTGTCTCCATACTTCTCAACTGCTCTTAATTAGATTGGGCATTTCTTGCCTCCACTGTATATTTACAATTTAGGAACAGGAAAAAATACAGCCTGCACTTAAGGGCTTTCTTCCCTTCGTTCGCTTCCCGTGCTTGATATGTTGGACAGCAGAAGGTGGAAATTTTAAAGCCCAGAGGAGCAGAACTTGTCTGGGAGGACAATCCAAGGTGGTTTAGGTCATTCTTTAGGCAGGGCTGCTTTCATATCTTGATGGATTTTTACATCAGCTCTCACTTTTTTTTTATTTCCATCGCCCTGTGTGCGCATGTCCTCGTGCACACACACACACAACCCCATTGTCTGTCGCCTGCTCTTCTCCTGCCATCAGCCTTTTATTATTGTTGATGTCTTTTCATTCCTGATGCCAAACTTGATTTGGAGCTCGCAGTACTGAGGGTTTCATTTGGAGCACTGTAGATGGAAAACTGAAGTCCTAAGTGACTGGAGCCCTCGGCCAATCTAATTGTTATTGACATTTGTGTCTGATTGTTCATCAAGGGGGATTTGACTTGCAGGCCAAATCATTCTATTACCAGGGTTCCTTTCAACCTTTTCTCTAACATAAAACAACACCCCCACCCCAGTCAGCAGCAGCAGAATCAATGGCAATATCTGGAGATGTGAGAGGGGGGAGTGAAGCTGGAGGAGATCATGTACGTCCCGTTTGAAATGTGCGAGCAAAAGATCCGAGAGCCGGCGGTGTTGCCTTACAGGGGGAAAAAGGATCTCATTAACAGACTACCGTTTTCATGGCAAGGTGAAGGAGGCAGAGGAAGGAGGGGCTGGCAGGGCTAATTATATTAAGGTCATTTCACCTGTCAAAACTTTCCCTTCAGTGGTGTCCCTGGTGCCCTGGGATAACATCCAGATTTGTCCTGAATGGTGTCTCTGTTCCTGCTTAGGAGCCTTGACTGGTGGGTCGTGAAGCGAGCTGCATGAAAGGAGCCCTGAAGGCACCCTTTTGCCTTCTTTTCACCTCCTGCTCTCCTTTGATTTTGCTTTTCCCCCCTCTTGAGTTTCAGGGTGGGTAATGACGAAGCCCTGCTGTGCCGCTTGCCCAGAGTCGCGCTTTCCCCGGGAAGCACCGAGGCAGCTGGCACAGCAAACGCCCCGTGTGCAGCCAGGTTCCTGTCTTCCTGCATTTCCAACCCACTTACACCCTGCTGCAATGCCAATTTATCCCCCTTGAAAGCTCTCCTCTGGAGCAGAAAGGGATAGAGTAAGGCTGATTTTGCTCATTAGACTAATGGTGGAAACCGGAACGATGCAGACGGAGGGATCAAAACAGAAGCAAGGGAAATATTCTGTTTATTCATTTGAAAGAGGCAGGGGTGAGGGGGTGGCTGGTAAACCAGAGCATCCTCATCCTGGTGATGAACCCTAGAATTACCTACCCTCCTTCAGGGGATTGTTCCGAGCCATTAAGTTATTTCATTTTCCAGGAGTTTGGGGGGTGAATAATTTCTGCAGTTAATCTTTCTCTCAGAGTAGGTGGAAGCCGTGCAGATGGCCTCGCTTTGCTAACATTAGCAGGTAGAAGTAATTTGGGGAAGGAGGCAATGGGAGGAACACAATAGGGTTCATTCAGGATCACACAGGTTTTACGTGTGGCCACGGAAACAGCAGAAATTTCAGAGATCAAAGACTTCTCCACCAAAAGTTGCTACCTCAATGTGTTGGGTAGCTTGAGAGAGAACTGAGGACGAGGAGGAAGTGAACCTAGCTCCCCTGGCCTTCGGCAAACAGCTCAGTGAGTCAGATTTATCCTGCTGAAGTTGCATTGCTGGGGTTTGAGAGATGGATTTGGCTTAACGTGCCCTGCCTTTGAGGGATGCTCAGGAGCAGCGGTGAGTCATGAACAGTTGTGCCGTGCGGTGGGATTTGATGAGTTTCCCTAAATCTGGACGTATTTGGATCCTGGGATTTTCTTTCAAGCAGGAGAATAAGCAGAACCACATAGTTGCTAATAGTACGTAGTTACTACTACTTTTTAATTAATTATTTCCTTTGAGAGATGAACGAGAGGTGTTGAGCTGTGGATGCAGAGTAAAAGTGCCTGGTGAGTGATGCCATTAAGGTTGAACTGTTGGACATCTGCATTTTGCTCCATTGAAAGAGTTAAATGATCCCTAGTGTTAAAAAGGATTCTTGGGGGCAAAACCCTGCAGTTTGTAGTTCAGAGAGTTCCAGGGGAATTGTTCAAACTGAGATGTGTGTAACTATGTGCAACTATCTGTCACACCAACCTCTGCCACTCCAGGCTCTTCCCATCATTTCTAATATATGAACAGCCATGATAGCAGCCTGTCCTCTGTTTCTGTGTGACTGTTTGGCCCAGTGCTGCTCCTCTACCCTCCTGTCTCCCGAGCCAGCTTAATTCAGCAGCAACACAACTGGCCAGGCTCATCTCTGACTCTCTAATTGCTTGATTTGTTTTCGATGAAGTCTTTTGGGAGGTAGTTCTCAATAAATGTCACTATCTCCGTTCTGGAGGCAGGCAGGGGTGTAAAGGTACCATATGATGCTTTGGCCCTAAATAAGGAGGAAAAATACCCAAATGAGGAGAGTGCTGTGCATCCTCACTCCTTGAGGATGTGAATCTCCCCTTGGGACCAGACCAAGTTGCTATTTCAAAAGCCTTCCAGACCTATAAAAAGCTGGTTTCATCGTAGCACGGTTTGTAACTTGGGCCTTGAGGAGGATGAATGAACAAGTGTAAATGCCATTGCTCTTTCAGGAAAGGACAAGCCAGAGTTTTGATCATATCAAGGGCAATGGGAAGCAAAAATATGTGCTGGGGCTGGTACTTGAGTATCCACCCTGAGCCTCACTCCTGCCAGGTGTTCCTGCCGTGGCTCCCAAGGCAGCGATGCTTCCAGTGCAGTAACCTGAATCATTTTAAAGAGCAAAGCAGAGACAAAGCACTGCATTGTCGGCAGCAAAGGTTGAATAAGAAGACCTTTGGGAGCCCCACCACTTCTCCCTTTAATCTGATCAGCGAGCAGCATTCTTGTAATTCCCTGCAGGTCACTCTGAATTCCTGCAGTTTCTCAGCCAGGTTGAAGCCTTCCCCTCCAATATTAAATAATCTGCAGACTTAGAGAAAACAACAGAGCAGGAGCAAGGCAAGGCTCAGTTTATATCAGAAACCAACAGGAAGCTGCTGCCACCTTCTCCCAACATCTCTGAAACTCAGGAATCTAAGCCTTACCTTGCACTGTGTGCTCTGCCTTTAAAATACTTTGCAAGGTCATTCTGAGAGGATGTGTTGTGATTTTTATCATAAAGCAGTGCCCTTATGGTGTATCTGTAAACTTCAGTTTTTCTGGCTTAATTCAGGTGAAGCAGCAGCTTCAGTGGTAGCCCAGAGCCACAGGACTGCTCCTAAAGCTCATGAAGACAAGGTTGGCTTGGTTCAAGTCTCACCTCTGTTGCATTTTGGGGGCACAGTGGAGCCCACAGACACAGAATGAGGCAGGAAGATGAACCAAAAGTCTTAAAACTAATTTTGTCCCTCAGTGGGAAACAGTGATGTTGCCAGAATTCCTTATTCCAGCTGCCCTAGGAAAGCCCTTCATTCACTTCAGTGACTGCTAACTCCAGCTTAATGTTGAACTCCAAAGATTTTAAGTGATGCTGGAGAGATTAGACTATTTTGAGAAGTGAAGTGTTACTGTTTTTCTGAGGACTTGATTTAGAAAAGGAACAAATTTTCTTTCAAAATATACAAAATAAATATTCCTACCATGGAAATGCATAGCCTGAAGACTCGAATGACATTAGGTCACTGCTTTCTTTTATCAATAACTTTGAAGTCTTGTCCCAGTTTTCTAATTTAGATTCTTGTGATAAGAGGTTCTCAGTGAGCCTGGGCAAAAGCCAAGGCCCTCTCCTGCTAATAATGTGTTGGGAACACAAGTACCAGTAGCAGTTCCAGTTCTGAGGATGGGCCAGGTCTTAAAAGTGGCTGTGGGGACTCTGCAGAGACAAACTCTGCAGAGACTTTGGACTGTTTCACATTTCAGCCAGCTCTTGGACCCAAGGGCATGGGCCGTGTGCTGGTTTTGATCTTGAAAAGCATCATGCTGGTGCTCCATTCCTGAGTTCTGCTATACTGGACTGATGCATGAGGTGGATTTCACTGACTTGCTCTCTGAACTCCCTCCTGGTCTCATCTGTTCACAAAAACTTGTGAAAGTTTCAAATAATACGATGGAGAATTAAATGAGCAGCTCATAGCTAAGCTTATTTTTGAGCAGGGGCTCTTGGGGATGAGCCAGCCCTGGGCAGAGCCCATCCCAGTCTGAATGACATGGAGATGTGTGGAAGGAATAGGGAATGATACATTCCTAGAGTGGACAGTGACTGAGTCCAGTTATCCCTACCACCTGAGAGTAGGCAGTCCTGGAGAAGGTGGGAAGGTACAAAGACTACCTGCCCCCAGGAGTTACCTTCTCCTCTGGGTAGTGTTGGGGGCTCATGGACACTAAAGAAGAGCTTGAAAAAGAGCTTTCCTTGCTCCAAGACCGATGGCAGCTGCCAGCTGAGCACAGCACATCCACAGTTTGCTGGGTGTTCCAGCAAGAAGGAAAAATGGGATCCTTTTGTCCAGGGGAGCACCCTGGCTGTCTCAGCCACCCCACCTCCAGGACTGGTCACTGCAGGTGCACTGGGCACTCGGGGCTGCCCTGAGGAGTGACAGTGCTGGGACATCTGTGCTGGAGCCGTGGCTCTGGGAGCAGGGGGACCATGGGATCCCTGCGGGCTGGGCACTGCCCCTGCCTGCACCAGCTGTGTGTGCAGGACCTGAGCCCCGAGAGCTACAGCTCATTCTGTAATTAATTAGTAATTCCTGACCCGGGAATCAGCTCCAGCCCACTGACAACAACAAGATTGCAGGAGCTGCCTCCGCGCCCTCACCTCCCTCATTACGTTAACTGAAATTCCCTGCAACAGAGCCAATCCTGCGGGCAGGGCAGGGATAAACCTCCTGCTCTCCTTGGTTTGGGTCTGTTTCCCTGTGGAATTAGCCCTTGGGTGTTCCCCCCACCCTCAGTGGCTCCTTGCCCCAGGGCATTGCCCCAGAGGCCTCGGCAGTGCCAACAGCACAGCTCACCCCCATTGCCCATCCAACCCACTCACCAGCTGGGACGGGAATTCTTTGGGAATTCTCCACAATGCCCTCTGTAGGCTCTAGATGAACAGAGCGCACACTTTGCAGTGCCAGGGGAAGCGGGAATGGGCTGGGGCTGCAGCGGGACACGGCTGCCTGGGAGCTGGAGTAGCCCTGGGGAGGAGCTGGCTGTGGTTCCCTGGGTGTATCCCGGTGTGTCCTGGCTGTGCCAGCTGTCCGGGAGAGCTCTGCAGCCAGGAGGTACGCTGGGAGCTGTGCTAGCATGTTTGCTGTCTCACACGGGGGTGCTTTCACACTCAGAATGGTTTTAATTATTTGTTGGAAGATTTTGAGAGCTCCCAGAGTAGCGGAGAGGCCTCAGTCAGTGTTTCCTAGCTGAAGGCATCCATGGATGTGCGTTCCTCGCCTTACTTACAGCCCAACCTTGCATCAAGAGTGGGGCCTGTGCCAAGTGCCTGGGTGGTTCCTTGGTGGCTCTGGTCGTGGGTCTCAATGGTTGGCAGCTCCAGGCGTGTTGGAGTTTGCACCAAGCTCTATGGAATTTGTAGAGAAATGTCTGTTTCTCCTAAATTATCACTTATTATTTTGCCTTGCAACAGTGCAGTACACATAACCTTGCAGGGATAAAGCCTGTTTGTGGGAGTAGCAAAGACGGTGCTTCAGCTGCAGAGGTGAGTTGTGGCTGTAGCTTCAACCCTGTACTCCCTTGTTACACTCCTCAATTCCTAATGTTCAGGATTCCCTTTAGTGTCCATACTTGAGCAAGAAAAGACTCTCCCCTGGTTTTTTTTTTTCCTGGAAGAAAGTATCAACAGATGCTGCTGACTAACTGAACTCACACTTCCAAGCAGGAAAAATCAAAGGAACAGGTTCCCTTCCCTCTTGGCCTCAGACTTCATTTCATCTGGGTGAACTGTGGAAGGAACTAGTCCAGAATTTTTTATATAGGTTTTATAAAGTCATGTTTGTGGTGAAGGTGGGAGGAAGGATCCCAAATGAATGACCTGGGGGGTGATAGCTCCCACTGAGGGCACCTCAGCTCCGATGTGATCCATGTGCTCCCACAGCGCTGAATTGCCCAGCATCACTGCTCATCACCCAGGTGTCTCCCTGCAAGGCTTTGGAGCTCGGCTCTGAGCACCAGCTCTGTCCCTGTGACCCACAGCACGCTGCTGGGGACCCCACACACCTTCCCCTCCCCGCTGGGATGGGCAGGCACAGAGGAGTGAGCGTGGGGCAGTCGGGTACAGCGTGAAGGGAGGGCACAATAGAGCAGGGCCAGATGTTGCCACATCAGTGGGGAAGCAGAGTGGCCAAGAGCTGTCACCAGGACAACCAGAACACTGATGGATTGGTCCAGCCCCATCCCCTGCTCTCTGCAGCTGCCTTCCCACCCTCAAACCATCCCTCCCATGGGCTCTTCCACCCATTCCTTACATTTTCTGCAAGGCACTGACAGAGTTGTAACAGGGCTAACATTTCTCCCAGACACTGCTGATCGCTGCAGGGGGCTGTTTCTGTTTCTCTCCAGTACCTGGGGATATTTTATGGGGAAGAGGTGAAGAGACTCGTGGTGTTGGGTGGCTTGGAGTGCACACAGACACAGCTGATGGGCTCCACTTCTCTTTCCTCGCACCCACCCCACAAATCCCATCCCAGTGTGGTTCTTCATCAAAGCTCACATGATGTGATCCGATACTCGCCTGTCCTTGGGGAAAGAGAAAGCACTGAGTGATTCCTTTTGTTTTAAGCTGTGTAATTGGTAAGGAAAACATATCCTCTTCTAGTGGCTTTTCTTTTATTGTCATGTTTAAGAAGTTTTCTTGCATGTCATAACATTTTGTCTGTTTTTACTGAAATCCTTCCATGAAGGAATGATTGTTTGCACAAACAGACTGACATGTTGATACAGGCTGACAACTGCATGGCTAAGACCAAAATAAAATGTAAAGTAAACACATTTGCATAAGTTTATGATATGACCCAGTTCTTACGAAGAAGAGGAAATGGGGAGATGTGAATCTAAGCAGCTTATCTTGCATCTCCCCTTTCTGCTGTGCCCCTCATTCTTAACCTCTGCTCCATGAGTGCCATGGGAGAGTTGTCTGATTTTTCCATTCAGATTTGAAACAACAGGTCCCTCTTGTAGTTCACTTGTGGTTTTGTTTTGCTTAGGAGGGAGGGCATGGAGGAGGGAGCATTCCTGGCCTTCCCCTCATGTTAAACTTTTTGGTCTTTTCATCCTTTTTCTTCTCAGTTACACTTTAAAAGGCTTCTGTCAGTATATTTTCCATCACTTTGAGATTGCATTGACATGCTGCTCTTTTGTCATAACTGTAGCATCACAAAATGCTGATTTGGTACTATCTATTTTTGATCTGCTTGTGGCATGATTTCCTTAAGGATTGTGAGATTGGTGCCTCTTTTTCCAGATGAGAAAACCAGAGAATAGAGCAGTGATTTCCTTTTGGACTCAGATCACTGCTGTCCTGGCTGAGTGAAGTGAGATTTGTTAATTCTCAGCTGCCTGGAAATGATACAGCTCCCTTGTTGATGTGTGTGACTGGAAACAAGCCCTTGCCCAGACGCCCAGGAGTTCATCCAGCAGTTTGTGGCATCAGTCAGGTCTAAGTTGTTGGTTGGCCTTCACAAAACAACTCCCAAAAACTATGAATCCTAAAAATACCTTTTGAAGGGCCTCCTCTGGCTGTCCCAGAGGGAGCCACAGGGCCCCTATTCCTAAAACTGCAATTAATCCATGCTGCACAGCTGGAGAGAAGGAATGAAGGAGGTCTTGGAATAATAACCTTAAGCCCTTGGAGCAGAAAGATGCTTAAACCCAACTGCCACAATGGTAAAGATGGACTCCAGCTCCATCAAAGGACATTTCTTTGACTTGCACAATTTCTGCCTGCACTTAAACATCTCTGTTGGATTTCTGACAGTAACTGAAGGCAGAGGAACTTCTAAATTCAACTTTCAATCTCAGAGCCCCCTGCAAGCCTCTCCCATCTGATGTCCATGGCCCCAGTCACTGTTGTTGGTAGTAGAGGGGCAGAGTTAACTTTTCTATCAGCTTTGAACAGAGCCATTTTGGTTTTGATTAGGAGGAGCCCATTGATGCCAAACGATCTGACTAACAGAGCCTCGCGTGAGCAATCCTTGCTGGGGAAGGAACACAATAATATTTTCCAAAATTCTTGAAGGGAACTCAAAGCCCTGGTCTCCGAGAGCATGAGCAATTCAGATGCACCGTCATTCCATGTGTGAATTTCTGGGAGAGAGTGGGATTTAGAGGAATATTTATTTTTGGGTTTCCTTTTGCCTATTTTGGGCAGTTTTTAGGTTGGTGAGTTGTTGTCCATGCCTTGCTTGGCTGGTCGTTATTTTAGGAAGTGACATTCCATGCTTGGAGCTATGAGATCTCACAGTGACCCTCGTGTCACCATCTTTGCAGGGTCCCAGCTCTCCATCCCCATGGCTTGCTCAGCTGAGCTCCCTCTGGAGCTCCAGAGCTCATAGGGAATGCAGCTGGTTTCCTGCTGGCCCCTCTGGCTCTGAGTTCCAAAGGGAGCTGGAGGGTCAGAGCTCCGTTCGTCACCATCTGACCCCGTGGTCATCTGGGGGGACTTTGCCAATGACATTGCAAATGAGGAGAGTGGCACAAGTGTCATGGCAACATCACCCTGGAATAACAGTGGGGAATGTTATTTAGGGTTTTTTTCCTACGTTGTTGCACATCCTAGTAAGAGTTTAACAAGAAAAATACATGTTTATAAAAATCCTAGACACGGTATCCTCACATCCAGACCCTTCACATGTCTTTATTCTGTTGGATTTTGGATGTGCCTCTCTCTTGACAGGAATTGCATGCCCAACCTTAAAAAGTGTCAAGATATTCAAGACTTATAAGCCATAATTTTGATTTCCAAGAGGCAGCGATGGGGCTGTGATATGCAAATTATCCATGAAATATGCTGGTGCCATGGCTAGTGCTGGATCCTTTAAAGGGTGGGGTTTGGGTAAATATTCTAGAAGAGTTAGAGCAAAAATACTGTTTGCAGGAGAAAGAAGACCTGGGAAGGAGTTGATCGATGCTTGTGTTTTGCCTTTCTGGGTATTTTTCTGTGACACACATCCACTTTAGGACACTGGTATTAAGCTCTGATGCCCTGTGTTGCAGGTTTTGTGGCTTTTACAGTTTTCTTAGAAGACCTGGGAAGACTTTTGGTGTGTGTTGGAAAAATGTGGCAGGGATGATTGGAACTGAGTCTGTGAACACACAAGTCCCAGCAGATGTTCCTGTGGCCAGGATACCCCAGGAGATGCAGAGCTGAATGTGACTCATGGGATTTTTACCTGTGCTCTCCCAGACTGACAGTGAAGCTTCATCTTAACCGAGGGAACTGGGCTGAGAGCTGAGGGTGTTCAGCTGGAGAAAGCTCCAGGGAGAGCTCAGAGCTCTTTCCAGGGCTGAAGGGGCTCCAGGAGAGCTGGAGAGGGACTTGGGGCAAGGGATGGAGGGACAGGACACGGGGAATGGCTTCCCACTGCCAGAGGGCAGGGCTGGATGGGATATTGGGAAGGAATTGTTCCCTGTGAGTGTGGGGAGGCCCTGGCACAGGGTGCCCAGAGAAGCTGTGGCTGCCCCTGGATCCCTGGCAGTGTCCAAGGCCAGGCTGGATTGGGCTTGGAGCAGCCTGGGACAGTGGGAGGTGTCCCTGCCCATAGCAGGGGTGGCACTGGATGGGCTTTAAGGTCCCTACCAAGCCAAACCATTCCATGATTCTCAGAAGTTGGGAGGCCTGAGTCTGTATTTGTGGGTTTTGAAGGTGATCTGGAATGAAAGGGGAAAATGTCATGGCCAGAGCTGAACCAGTTTATGTAACCACCACAGTCTCTCCCTGGCCTTGCTACAAGCTTTCTGAGAAACTATAGACCAGTCACATATTTCCCTCTGCTGCCCTGGTATTATTATTGGAGAATTAGAAATAATTAGCTGGTTTTTGCCTGTTGCATCTGTTCAGACCACAACTAACTGGAACTTGACTTTCCACTCTGTGGCCAGACACAAGAGCAAGACGTTAGTCTGAACGTTTGGCTTGTCTGATCATTTTCATAGCTAATGTATCAGATAAAACCAAGCACAACAAGAACGTGTCTTGTTCCTGACTCTGCTCTAACAGTTGGCTTGACAGTCATGTATTTCTGCACCAGTGGAACTTTTTAAGCCAGTGTAATTTTGCTGCTGCATACATTAGTGGGACTGATTTTGGATTGGAGATGTTAGTGGCTCGAGCGTGCTGTAGGACTCCAAGAACAAAGGACGTGGAAGTTTGACTCCCAGATCACAAGTGGGAGATGATAAGGGCATTATTTGGGTCTTCTGGATATCATCTGATACATATCAGATCATCTGAGTCCCCTGATGAAAGAGGTGGCTAATAAACCCAGCCTAGTGGCAATTCTACCACCCCAGCTTTCAGAGTTCACTCGTTCATGCTGGCAGATAAAAAGATTTTAAAGAGATGTGTACCTCTTATTCCTTAAAAGTTCTTTTTTTTACTACCCTGTGTCTCCCAGGTCATCTGCACTGGTTTTTCATGTCATTCTGCTGGGGAGGAACACAGGGCTTGAGCTGGCATCTGTGGGGAATTGCTGGGAAGCTTTGCCCTGATCGTGCTCACGCTCCAGATTGTTTACACAAGCTTTGGAAATCCAGAGCTTTGGGAATATGGTCGGGATATGCTAGAATAAACTAAGCATGCTGCTTCCATGAAGTGTGGGAGCAATGAGTCACATTACACAGAGGGACTTACGTAGAAAAACTCCCTGCTAGGTGTCAGAAGAAAATGTGTTTTGTGCCTGCAGCCTCTGCGGTTGGGCAACACATGCTGCAAAAATGTTCTGGATGTGCAGGAAACCAGCTAGAGCTGGGAGCTCTGACCAGATCCCAGGAACACAGAAATCCTACACAAATGTCCAGAAACTTCTCAGCAGGAAAAGAGGGCATGAAATAGACTCCTGACAGTGTTTTATGGGGCTGTGGTTTGCCCCTTTCAAGGGGGATTTGTTGGATACAACCTGATGCAAGTTTGGATGGAGCTGCTGCTACTCATGGCAGAATATCCAAGATCACAAGCTCCCTCCTTCACCATTGCCATCACAGAACCCCTTGAGGAAGGGAATAGCCTGATACTGAAATTGTCTGTAAGCTAGTCAGATCAGCATCCCTAGATTGCTGCAAGGGCTTTTGGATAATACATGTATAATTTTTTTTATGTCTTTTTATGAAAAAGGAAGTCAGGGCCAGGTTGGTGAGACTGGAAGAGCAGGGAGTGGATTGGCTGTCAAGGGTCAGCCTCCCAATAGCTCTGTGATCAAAGGCTGCTCTCAGCAGCATGAGTTTATAGGCAGCCAAGACAAACAATGAATGACTTTATCTCCTTTCAGAAAAGGAAAAAAAAAACAACACTTAAGTTCCAGGAAACCATTTCTGGACTAGACAAATTCTGGTTGTTATTCCCTTTGTCTCTCCTAGTGCAGCTATTTCTAGATGTAGGATGATAACAGGGAGGCAGCAGAGCAAAGCCCAAATGTGAACCAGGTTGTGCCATGTTCTCAGGCGGTGAAAATTGGTGCAGAGCTGGGGAACTCCAAGCAACAGGACCAGTTTACTCCTGCTGAGAATGTGGCCTTCACCAGCAGCTGTCCCTGGAAAAGCAACAGGAAACTGTGAATTGAACCGTGGCCATTTCCCCTGGTTCGATCCCTTCTCTGAAGGTGTTGCCTCATTTGTTTGCAGTTGGAATATTGCCTGTTTGGCTGTCCCAGCTGGGCCTCCAAAGTCAGCTGGTCAGAGCACAGCTGGCCAGTTTTAAACATGCTGGCTGCACTCTCAGCTTGCTGGATAAAGCGAACAGAGGGGAAAAACATTTTGGGCTCCTGTGTACTTGATTATTTGTTTGGGAGGGAAAGGAAGATATGAGAAGAAAGGCTCTCATTCCTAAAATGGAAAAAGTTGCAAAACATTTAGTTGGGTTTGGATGTGAAGGATGTGAAGGATCTTCTCAAACTGCAGAGTGTTCTTGATTTAGGATTTCCTGTTGGATATGTTTCAGAAAGCTATTCCAGTCATAAGTGGCCAGATTCTCAGCTAGAATAGATGTGTAAAGCTCTGCTGATATGAATCCATGTAGCACTTTGACCCCAACCTAAGATTTTAGGCCGTGGTCTGGTCATGGATTGCGAAGATCTATCCCTGTTTATGGGCTCAGGGTGGGACTACATCCAAACAGAAGTTGCAATTCTGAGGTTCAGAGCTGCATGTGGGTGTTTAATCTTCCTCCAGTGTTGACACCCTCAGTATTTGAAGGTTGGACTGTTCTTGGAAGATGTCTTAATTCAAGACTGTAAGGTTTGTTTGATGTTATGATAAATAGGCCTGGTCACATCAGTCTGAGGAGAGGCAGGAAGCCCCCCAGCCTTCCAACCAAACAGCCTTAGGGGTTTTATACACATTACATGTTTGTACCCTTCTACACTGAACATGGAAAACATTGTGAGAAAATCTTTCCAAGCCAGGACTTAGTGCTGAGAACAGAGCCAAAAAAGCCCTGGGGGCTCAAGAGAACATATTTCCATAGTCTTTCCAGATGTCCACACAACAAAGTAGTGCAGAGTTGGGAGGACATCGCCGTTTCCAGTCATGGGTGCTCCTGGGACAGTAATGGGGACTGTGGCCTTGATGTGTGGGAACAGGACCATGGCAATGGAGCTGCTGCCCAATGGAGGGTGAAGCAGCAGGAGAACTTCACCTTCTCTTCTCCCCATCCACCCTGGTGGGCTCAAAGGGATACATCTAATCTCCTGTTCTGGATTTTGGATAAAAGGCAGAAGAGAAGGGAAATTATGGTCCAGGCCTGCATACTGAGGCCAATGGCATAATCAATAACAGGACAGGTTGTCTGGTGCTCTGTCCTGGGGTCTTGTGGCTGCAGCCTAGGGTGGAAGAGCTTTCTCCAAGGGGTTACTGAGCTCTAGCTGGAAGGTCTGAGCTGAAGCAGAGAGAGATTTGTCAGTGTTTGTGGGGTTTTGATTTTTTTTTGTCTCTTTCCCTTTCTCCCACCATGGGAAGGAGAAGCTGCTCCAGACCTCCATATGAGGAGAGGATTTCCAGGACTGGGACAGGAGGGCCCTAGATTTTCTTTCCTTGGCTAGTACTGCTGCTCCAGGGTATATTCTCAAATCCTTGACTTTCTTTCCACACCTGTCCACAAGGGCTGGGCTGTGTCCACTCTCCCCTTGATGTCTCATTCTCTCTGTTCATGTACTGTGTGTTCCTCTGCCTTTCTCCCACCCTTTAGAGTCAACGCTGCAGCACCTTGTGAGTGACAGCAAAAAATGAATGACTTTATTTTGTCGGACTTTATTGACTTACAGGCCTTTGTTTTAAGCCTCTAACATTCAGTCTGCTGCCTGCTGCTCCTTCCTCCTAGGAGCTGTTGAACTCCAGAGGCACCAGAGCTCACAGGTTGGTGCTAACACACCTGGTACCTTCAGAAGGTCTAAGAAAATGAGGTACCCACTTGCCCAGGGATTTTAGCGAAGTTCAAGTCTCCCATTCCTAGAAGGTGTCTGTGACTCTCCCAGTGGAAACGTGCTGTGTTTCCCCGGTGTGGTTCATTATTTATACAGTATTTCTGCATAATTACCAGGCTTGTGTGAAGGTCCCAAGGTGCTCTGCAGATGCCAAGGTGTGACCTCACCTGCAGTTAATGAAACTCTGGTGACCGATAGACCTGTGACTTGCCCAGGGCACAAAGCACTGGGCAACGTGAGCCGGCTCCCTACCTCCACCCTGATGAGTTACCCCCATTCTGCTGCTCCAGAGAAGCTGGAAATCCAGTTTAACCATCTGCTTGGGAATTCCCCTGTAGCTGGAGGGGATGGAGCATTCTCACACCCCAGCATCGAGGGTGCGGTTGAGGTGAAGGACGCATGCGTGGGATTGGTGCGCGCTGCCTGAGCCAGGCTGACCCCCAGACTGTCCTTTGGCAATTGGGACAATTGGTCACCACTCAGCGTGGCACTGTGGACTGCCAGCTGTTTCCCGAGGTTGGACAGTGTGTCCTGAGCATCCTGGAAGCTCGGTGACTGTGTTTGTGCTGGGATGTAGCTGGAAGAAAAGTGTCTGATGTGCGGGTGTTGGGAATCTTCCCCACCTCTCTGGTTAGAGGGCCTGTGGAGACCTGGGTTTTAGCTGCTCTGGAAGCAGAGGACAGAGCTGCATTTCTCTTCAGCAGAACAGATTTTATGAGGGGGAAATACTCTCAAAACCAGCAAAATCTCCCTCTGCAATTAAAGAAATTTCTAAAATTATAGCTGTAAGCACCCTCAAACATTCTAAAAGTGGTTTGCAGCACAGCATTGTTAGGACCTGGTTCTCCAGAACTCACACTGGAAGTTGTGCCATCTTCCACTGTCAGACAACAATTTGGAAAGCCCCAGCTGTTGAACAACATGTGGCAGCAGCATGTGCTCCAAAACTGGGGAGAAACCCATAAAGCAGTGACAGCCAAGCCATAATTTGGACCACCACTGGTCTGCAGGGTTGGGGGTTTTTTTTAGCATCTCTGATTGGTTTTTGAATTCAACCTGATTTCTTCACAGAAGTAATTCAATGGTTTGATGGAAGAGCCTGTGGTTCCCTGTTGACTGGAGAGGCCCTGCTGCTGTGGCAGGACAGGGGAGCTGGTGCTGCTCTGTGGTCACTGGTGGTACAGTAGGAGCTGAGAACATCACCTGGGCAGAGGTGATTTATTCAGTAGTGTGGGGATCTATTGCCAAACCCCACAGATTATTGCATAAGAACACTTTGGGAGGCTGACATTAAGGTTATTTATTGCAATAGGGAGTTTTTAAATTTATTTTTCTGATAAAGCTCCCAATGAGAGCAGCTCAACAGAGTTGACTGAATCTCAGCAGGATATCCCCATATGGAGAGCGCAGCACTTGGAGACTTGCTCTGTGCTGGGTGTGAAGGGCCATTCTTATGACCCAATAGTCAATATGTTGGATAAATCTGTATCCAGCAATGAAGTCTGGATTGAGTTAGAATTGCCCAATGACCTATTAGTGCAATGTACTTGTTCTTTTTCCTGGCATGCTCCGGTTTTTCTCTACCCCTCATGGTTTTTTTCTGCAGTTCACAGATAGTTGGGAAAATGTACTGCCTTTATTTTCTGCATGGCAGAAAATATCTCCATCTTCTTTCTTTTTTTTTTTGTTTTAAGCATAATTAACAGAGCAAAATTGCTTGCAGATTCTGCTTTTCAACGGTCAAAACACAAACTGTCGGTTTTGCTTTGGGGTTTTTTTATGGCTGAATTTTGGGAAAGAGGGGATAGAAGAATTAAAATTACCTGCTTTTCTGTAATGGGTAAAAACAGGAACCTTTTCATGAAAATTGACTGACGACAGTACTTTTTTCATGGGGAGGAGGGAGGATTAGGGTAAAGAGCAGAAGGAACAGCACGAGTTAAAACTCCTTTTGCCAAGTGAGTGCACATCAGCACACTCAACAGAATTCCACCCTGCCTCTGCTCCTGCTAGATTGAGTTGGATGCCGTTAACCTCCCAACTGCAGTTTCTTTTGCAAATATGGTTTTCATTTTTCCTGTTTTGCTGCTGTTTAGGCTCTTATCAGTTCACTGCTTGACAAGAGATGCTTCTGCTTTTTCTTCTTATTTGTCCTCGCCTTCCACGCTCAAACTTGAGCATTTCCCATCATTGTTGGGTTGTTTCATCGCAGACCAAATCATTCCCTCGCCTGTCCCCCCTCCCCTGCTGTTGAGCTTCATGATGAGGAGTGTGGAAGAAGGAAAATATAGAGCTCATTTATTTTTAAGTAACTGTAACTAATGGCCTCATCAGCTAACGTAGTGGAAAATATGCAAACTGCTTGGAGGAGAGTGGATGTTAAAAATGTAACTACAACATTATTGAGACATCTTTCAGCTCTAATGACAGACTGAATAACAAACATGTCAGAAACTTTGTTGCTTCTCTAAGCAAAACCAAATAATTGAATTTATTTTCAGTGATGGCTTTTCCTTTTACATATTCAGCTTCTCATCCATTTTGCTGTAGACCTTGTCAGATCTCTTTGAATAAACAGATTTTTTTCTTAAATGGTAGAGTGAGAGGGGGGACAGGACTTTTTCATACCTCTCTTTCTTCTCTGCCACACACTTTTTTTTGGTTTATCACATGAGACCAATTCTCAAATGTTTTTGCTATGACTCCATCACACACATACATTGGTTGTAGCTGTCTCTGCTTTGAGCACATCCATGAGTGATGTGGACTGGACTGAATTTATTTATTTCTCAACAATTATGTTACCTTGTATCAGCTGATGATCTGGTCCCCATAGTCTGGAGCTGTGAAGGTTGTTGTGCAAGCCTTTGTGTAAGTCAGGGGCTGCTCATTCTGCTGTGGCCAGTGGGCTCTTCTCTGCAAGACTCCCGTGACGGTGCAGGCTGTGAACAGCACAGGAGAGTCTACGATGGGATCTTTTTTCCCAGTTCTCACGGGAAATATGGGAATCAAATCCATTTGTCTAATGGGACAACCCTTGAGAAAGCATGTATTTGGAGAAGGGTTGGTTGGATTTCCATCCTTCCCCGATGGAGGGGCTGGGGAGGCCCTCATGGCACCGTGCCACGCCGCACCTGCCAGCCCCTGCAGCTCTCTGCTCCAAATTGCTCCTTGCCCTTCTTGGCACCAGGAGCTAAACCTGCACTTCTCCTTCTCTGAAAGGGAACCCTGGAGCTGGCCCACAGCTCTGCACAGCCGTGGGGACACGGCAGCTCAGACACATGGTTCTTGCATGTGCATTTCTTTTTAATTTAACGCAGAGCTGCAGCAAACCATTCCACCCACAGGTGAGATCCTTGGAAAACTGACTGCCCAGAGCTCTGAAGCTTTCAGCCTTCACGCTAACGCACGGGCCCAGCTGGCTGGAGATTAAAGAGCGCAGTTGAAAACCAAAAAGCATTTGAAATTGCACCACTGAGCTGGCAGGAAATTCCAGCTTTTTGTAGATGTCGGAGGCGTTGGAACAGCGAGGAACCAGAAGGTAAAATCCCGGGGTGAATCGCATCATCAGCGTTTCAGCAAAGCCTCGGACATGGCTTGTGCATGGGGGGGCACTATCCCCACCCCTCCCAATCTTGGGGAGGGGGGAAGAGCATCCTGGCTTGCAGCCTGGCTCCTGCCTCAGCTGTCTCTGAGCACGAGAGGCCTCTCAGCTCAGTGTGAATCCCAGAGCGGTGCTCAGCACTTGCTCTGGGGATGGAGCTTCCAGCCCTGTCAGCCTCAGCCAGCCCCAGGCGTGCCAGAGATCTCCAGGGCAGATTGGAGGCTTTTGTTGTGCCCAAGATAAATGTTCCCTTTGCTTCTTGGACTGACTTGCTCATACTCTTGGAAGATAACTCACAGTTTAGCGGGGTTTTAACTGCTCTGAAAGGAGTCAGTGTTGTGTGTGGTTTGATCAGAGAGGACATCTGCCTGCAAGGAACAAGGGTAGGAGACCAAGAGGACTAAATGGTTTTTTGGACCTTTATCCTTTATTAGTGCAGGCATGTGTGGGCCTGAAATGAGATTGTTGGTGAACATTGATTCTGAAATCCTCCTGAAAATCAGTGTGACCACTCATTCCCTTCCCCTCCTAAATGGGCTGCCAAAGATTATCACTCCAGCAACAATGCTTACAGGCAGCTGAAGAACTCAAGGCCTCCTGTGAAGCCATTGGCACCAATGGGGGACTTCAGCTTCCTCTTCTCTCATCCCCTTTCCTCCCCCCTCACCAAGAGCAGATCAAGCCCTGCCAGCATGAGCAGTGGAGAACAGAATCTGCATTGACGACAGATGGAACGAATGTTATGGATGCATCCCAGGCCTTGAGCTGTTGTGCCACATAAATCAATAGCAAAACTTTGCCAACTCAGAATGCTTCACAGGGCTAGACTATCAGCCAGCTTAATGTCTGGCTCTGCAACCCCAAAATTGCATGGTCCAAATTAAAAAAAAAAATATATATAGTGAATGTGCCCTCAGTTGAACTTCCAGCCAGCAGGGCTGGGTTGGGTCCAGCTCCACTGGAGATGAATGTATCTCTGTGATAAGTGACTTGTGAAAGATAATTCATGGTTTGGAAGCTTCCCACTGTACCAATGGGCCGTGGATGCTGCAGATGAAGTGTGAGGTCCCAGGCTGCAGATGCTATCAGAGCTGGGCGGGTGGCTGGATGTGTGCAATGGCCAACCCCAGCCATCAACCCTGATTAGATACCGAAAAATCAGGGCACCCAAAAATACTTCATCTTGCTCTCCTTGCGTGTGTGCCAGTGCCTGGGCCACTCCTTCACAGAGAAAAGCTGGAACCACACACAGCCACCGTGTGTGAAAACTCTCTCCCCTCAGGAAAGCTGCTTCCCATGCACTGCATAAATCCCGAGTGGTTGAGATTTAAGACAAAAAAAAAAGAGGCAAATAAAAAGATTTGCTGTTAAAATTATGACTTGGCAACCCCATGGATTTGTGTGGGGGAGAAGGGCCTGCAACCTTTTTAGAGGCATACTTGCCCTTTGGAAAATGAACTTCCATTAAAGTAACAAGGCTTCACCCTTCTTGGTGGGATTTTGGCAGCACGAGGGGGAGAGGAAAGGCTGAAATGATCCCTTCAGCTTTCTCACTCTGTCTAAGCAATGATAAAATGAAACATTTTAATGCAGCACTTCAGATCTCTGACAGCTGTGGTAGCCTGGTGTTTACAGAAGACATCCTGTTGTTCAAGGGAGACACTTCTGCCTCGCTGAAATGAAGGGGGTTTAATTTTTTTCCCCTCCTCACTGCTCTTTTATTCAATTTTCACTCCAAGAGGCCGTTACAAGGGTGACTCTGCACATTCTGAGGGTTGTAACAGCAAGAGTTCTCCATCAAAAAGCAGATCCAGCTTGTGGGAAAACTGCCCTGGCACCCACACGGAGCTGAGCAACACTTGGAAGGGGAAAAAAAAAGCCTTGATGGTCACGGAAACTCTCGCTGCAGCGCAGAGTCCAGCACGTGAGTGTATCCTCCTGGGATTGCATCCCAGCTTGCAGCACAGTGGGATGAATCATAAGGAAATGCCACCCCAGGGAACAAATTGGTCATTCTTTGAAAGAGCTGATAGCTCTTGGAGAAGCACTGGGATAGCCATGGGAGCAGGGAGGGAGGCTGCATCCAGCTCGCTGCATTCGCCGCAGCGCTGCAGGAACACGCCAGCGAGGCTGGGCATGCTTTGCTGCCTTCCCAGCAGAAAAACCATTTCCTTGTGTTTTTGGTTCCTTGATCTTTCTAAATAAACAGTTTCTTTGTACTGAGAAAGAAAAAAGAAAAAAAGCTCAGCCATTGGTGGGTTGCAAAGTTTTTTTTGGGAAGTAGGGAATGTGGGGACTTTCACCTGCTGGCAGCCCCTTTTGGTGCTCCACAGGGGTTTTGGAGTCTTCCTCTTCTGAGCAGGGTGATGGGAATGATAACTCTGAGCCTTGAACAGCTTCTTCAGCTTTGGATCTCCAAACCTGCTGCACTCTCAGATTTTCCCCAGCCTCGTGGGCGTTCGTGGCTTTGTTCAGCTGTTCCTTTGCCTCTGGATCAGGAGAGCTCACAGGGCTCGGTCACAAGCTCAGGGTCACTGGGAGGATTAGCAGCAGAGCCAGAATCAGTGGTTCACAGCCTGCTTACCACGTGCTGTGGGGTAGCTGGAGAAGGGGGAATTTTGATGTTCTGGTGCTGCTTTGCTTGGCAAAGGCTGTAAGACCCAAGGGTGAAGTCTGGTTTCCCTCTGTGGGATCTTCAGTGGAAACCAGGTGAAGATCTCAGGTCTTTCTGTGGTGAGACACCAAAGGGAAGCCCTGTGAACACCACCCTGGCATCCTTTGTTCTTATGCAGGAAATCCTGGGAGCTGTGACTTTAGAGGCCCATGATGTCACCAGAGAGCAATCCCAGCGGATGCTGGAGTGCATTCAGCTGGCTTGGGTAGGAGAAAGGGTGAGTCCCACAAACTGATGGATATCTTGCACCTCCGGCCACTGATTTAAGGGGAAATGTGTCGCCGTCCTCCTGTCTCCCCACAAAAAGCCTTAGATGGAAGAAACTGGGAGATCTTATAAGATCTCTATCGAGGGACTGGCTTTCAAGTGACAGCCGCGTCTTTAATCCAGCAAAATCTTTCTGTTTCTATTGATGCCCTACAATAAAAACAAAAGTAAAGAGAGGGAAGAATTAAGAACAGGGAGACTTGCTTTTAAAAGGCTTATAAAAATACATATAAAGCGAGAGACGATGAGAACAAAGGAGTAATGGAAGCCGACAGACAGTTCTCATGCCATTAAACTGCATCTCAAAAAAACCCAAACTCTCTCAAAAAAAAAAAAAAAGGTTAATCGTTATTTGGGGGGGGGGGGGGTTTTTATTGTGAACATGTGCAAATGGAGGCCTCAGCCATATAAAACCCATGCCCACAATAAGTATATTTGTGTAGCAATTAATGTGAGATCACAGGCTCAGCTTTTGCCAAATAGTCGTGTCAGCATGGGGTACATTATGTGTGTCAGGAATCCAGTTTTCAAATGTGGAAGACATTGGGCCAGTCATAATTAAATGTTTTGTCATCGCGGGGCACAGCCGCGTGCGCTTCGGCTGAGCCGAGCGCGGCACCTCCAGCGCCATCGCCCAGGGTTTGCTCTTTTGGCAGCTCTTTAAGGAAACTTTATGCAGAAGGAATTTCAAGACACTTGTAATTAGATCTCCCCCCCTCCTTCTTTTCTTCCTCCCCCTCCCTGAAATGCAGAGGGCAATTTTGATTTTCTCTCTCAGCCAAGAAAACTGAGTTTCGATTTCTCTTTATCGTAGCAGGGATTATCTCCCTGATTGGTTGCGTTGAGACATCCTTTCCATGGGTTTCTGTTAGTGTTTCTAGTAACACTTCCGTGAATCCAATACTTTCTGGGAAGTTTATTACAGCAGCTGCTAAAGGCAAAGCAGAGACATCCAAATAGTGCAGGAACATGCATTTACCACACTTACAAGTCCAACAGATTCAGTTACAAGAACTGCTGCAATATTTCTTTTTTTTTTTCCCCTCCTTTTATTTCCTATTTTTTTTCCTTTCCTATTCCTTGTGATCTTATTAAGACCCTGTAAAGGCTGTGGTCCCTGGTGCTATGTCTCTGAATTAATTTTAAGTAAAGCAGAGGCTGGAATGGCGTGTGGGAAGGTTCTTGGCATGGATGGGCTTGGCTGGAGTGTTCAGCAGAGAGACATTTAAGGCAAGGGAGAAGAGGATTGCGTGTGTGTATATGGGGGGACAATATTTTTAATATACTCTGCACAAAAAGCCATCTCCAGAGCTATCAGGCTTTCATCACCCCAGTCTGATCCAAGGATGTTCAAAAAGTGAAACACGTCGTAAATCTGGCAGGCTGGCTGGAACTTGGAGAGGTTTGAAAGGCGCTGGAGGGTGGGAGCATCCCGGCTGGGCTGGGCTGGTCAGCGCAGCCCGCGGCGGGGGAAGCCCCTTTCCACGGTTCCAGGCACTTCCATCAGGTTTTTATCTTCTTGCTGAGGAGATATCCCAATTACTGCCCCCCACCCGCCTCCAGGGAGATGGGAACAGATGTGCCCCAGTGTAGAAATCCTGAGCAGCTGAGACAGAAGCTTGAGAGTTCAGAGTGATTTTTTCTTTTATTTTTTTTTTTAGTTCTTTAATGGTTTTTCTCAGTGGGGATGTGAAGCATTGGTTGAGAATGAGGAGCGCAGCACAAGTCAGTTTTTATTCCACCTTCCCCAATGCTACTTCTTCAAGTGATTTTCCACTTGATAAGAATTGGGATAGTGTTGTAAAAGATGATTGGGGGTGAATGGCAGAAGCACTGGTGCTTCCCCACCCTCAGTGTCCTTTTCTGCATGAGGTGAGTTAGACATGGATGGGCAGCACTGGATTTCAGAGCCTTTCTCCCCCTCCACTGGTGGTTTGTGACTCAATCGCCCTGGTTAAATCAGAAATGAGGTCACTGGTGCTCCAAAACTGCAATAATGCCTCTTGTTTGCAGATCCCATGGTGGTGGGCTGGTATAGACAGCTGCCCTGTACCAAAACGTATTCCAGGAATTTTCCCTAATGTTTTCAGACCTCACACTTTCCAAAAGTAACAGGAACATGCACCGGTGATGGGGACATATTTTACTCTAAATGAGCAAAACACCCACATTTCCATGTTTGCCTTTTATTAACTTTAACCACAGGACGGACTGTAAATAAAACATCAGCCACATTAACTTTGGAAGACGGTGTTACTTAAAGACACCTGCTAATTAATTACAGCCAGAATCTTAGCAAGGCTCTAAATGAGAGGGGTTCTCACCTTCCAAGCAATATTTCATAGGAGGCAGGTAGCGTGCCGAGCTCATGGATACTTCACTCTGTTTGTTTGTCTTGTAGGTGTTGCAGCGGGATGTAAATTCTCGTTATTATTAAGAAAAAATCCCCTTTTCTGAAAATGATTCATCAAACACCTCGTCCTCGTTGCATGTAATGTCTTGTTGGGCCTGGAATTGCTCTCTGCCGAGCACTTACACCGCAGGGAAGGAGCTGGGTTCGACGGGAGCCGGGGCGCTCGCGAGAGGAGCCTTTGCTCAGTCTGTGCTTGCCTCCCATGGCTGCGTGGTGGAGAAGCCTCTGGAGGGGTAGAGGCCAACAGGGGTTGGTTTCAACTTGTTCCAAAGAGGTGAAACCCTCGTTTCCTCTAAATCTCACCAATGATGCTTGGTTCTCCATTTCCCTGCAAACGGCGTCCCTGCTTAGGAAGCCCATTGAAAGGGAGGAACCCAGGACTAGGAGGTCCTCTTTCCAAGAGGGAGAAAAATTATTTGGAATTGGTGGTGAGGCCACCTAATCCTATAAGAGCTTCTCCTGGAAGGCAAAATCTCAATGAATAAGTCTGCAGGAATCTCAAATATTAATGGTGAGGCTGAAGGGAGGAGGGGAGACGGTGGCAGCAGCGATTAGGGCTGGATTGGCTGACTTGGTGGGGTGCACTTCCCATCCCTGCTGGGGGAATTCCAAGCTTCTCTGTGCACTTTCTGTGCCTTCTACCACTCATTTGAAATTGCCTCTCTAGGTGGAAGGGCTGAGGGTGGTGAGAGTGCTCCAGATTCACATCATCCAAAAACTCAAACCTATGGCATGGGCGAAATCTGTCTGAAACTCGCCCAAGATTAGGATGGCACTGAGCATTTGTGCAGGAGGTGTTGGTGTTTCTGCTCCTCCAGGGACAGGGACCCCACAGATTCCCAAACCCCATTGACACTGAAAGAGCTTTTGTGGCTGGAGTTGTTTCCAGTGCAGCACCTGGGGCTGCACTTGGGTGTTGTGGTGGGGTAATGACAGGCAGCAAAGGTGATGGCATCTGCCTGCTCTGCATGCCCCATGCATTATCCAGGGTGGGAAAACCCCCCATGCCAAGAAGGTAGATTTAAGGCTGCACTTGGTTTCACAGACTGATGGAGTGCCTCTCTTTGTAGTAGGGTGAGGTTATCTGGGTCCCTTCTCCAGTGACAGGTGAGGGGTGTGACCCACACTGAGGGCTGAGTGCTGGCTTTGCCATCAGGGAGGTTGGGAGGTTATCCTGGTGGTTTAATCTGCCCCTCCCAGAAGCAGCTCTATTCTTGTCCTTCATGTTGGCAGAGCTGCAGGTCAGGGGCTGCTTTCTGCATCCCAAAATCCCTTTGCACCAGTAGTGCTACTGCAAAAGCTGTCTGGAGCAGCCCAGCAAAACACCTCACCTTTTCCTTGACTCCCTACCAAGACAGAGCTCCCAGTCTTGAGCTAGGAGCCAGGCTGTATCCTCACTCCCAGATTCTGGCCCTGTGGATTAAGCTCAGTAACACCTAGACAGACCTTTCTGCCAGCAACCCCAACAGCACTTCCTGCACAAGAGGGTTTTTCCCCCTGGTCTTCCCCTCTCTCATGGCCAGTCTCCCTGCAGAAACCCTGGCTCTCCACTTCCAGGCTGAACTTTTGAACCTCCCTCCTCCAGCCCCAGCCAGGTCGTTATTTTTGACACCCTTTCCCCGAGTTACTGCACAGCTGAAAAAGAGAGGGCTGGCCTGGCCATGGCTCCTGGCTTTTCCCTGCTAGCCCCTGGCACACATTCAGGTGAGCTCGGGGCAGCCCAGGACTTGTGACAGCACAGTGGACAAGTGCCACCACGTAGGAGAGCTGCCTGCCTTCTGGTCTTCCCACTTGTATGACTTAGGGAGTGTATTTTTCTTGATCTGGATCCTGCATTAATTGTTTCCCAGAATATTTTGCTACATTAATGTCACGCTTCTGTCTGCTTGGCTTGCCCTGAATTGAGCAGAGGTATTTATGAGTGGTTTTTTGCACATATTTTTCACCTTTTTGAAATGCTTGGCACTGTTCTGGATGCTGGAACAGATCCTTCCTGTTGAAAATACTGAACTCAGTTAGTCCAGTTGGGGACTGAAGGGAAAAACAGTGGTTTAGCTGCTCAGCTCTGGCTTAGCTGATGCTGAGTGATGGTGAGCCCTGCACTCCTGCAGAGCTGGAGGTGGCCAGTGCAGGGGTCAGGTCTCTTTGCCCGTGCTGGTGTAATTCAGAAGTCAGAAAAAGCCTCTTTCTCCTCAAAAAGAACATCAAGGAAATCTGTCCTCCCCAGAGCTGGGTGCCAGGGCAGGCTGGGAGCCCTTTGGCTGCAGCTCTTCCCTGCACACAAGACTTATTGCAGTATTTTATTTGTTGTATGACAGTCTCTGAACCAGGTTCAGGCCCATGATCGAGTTACCAGGGCTCAGCTGCTCTGCATTAACCAGCCAGGGGGCTATTCCCATCCTAGGACAAAGAAAAGGTAAAACCTGTTCATTTAAACCTCTTTCACAGAAGTTTAAACAACACATCATTTGCTTTATGTACTCATGTGTGCAATTAATGAGGCAGTAGCTTGATTTGAGCCCCTGGTTATCCAACTCTGATGGTCATTTTGGTTTGGACTGAAAGAGAAGCATCCCAAATGTATTTGTTTATTCACCTACACACTGTAGCATTGGCAGACCAATGAAAGAATTGAAGCTTTGATCATGGGAGTGGAGCTGGGCATAGCCATAGATGTCTTACAACCATTCCTTGGAGGCCAGGGATTCATGTCCCCTTGGAGGGAAGGGGTTTCAGACCCCATCAAGCTCTTCTTTCAGCTCCAGCAGGAATTAGGAGGTTGATGGTGAGAATCAGGCTGTAAACCTTATAGGAAAAATGAAAGGATCTCTGAGGATCCTATGTTTCCCCAAAACATGTCCCCTCATTTTCACCATGGAGTGAAAGGATGCTGTGCTGAAGGTAGGAACACAGCGTAGAGCTGGTGTAGATGTGCATTTTAAGGCTCAAAAATTAATCAAGAAATAGGAAAAGTGGTTCCCAAGACGTGTGAGGTGTTTGTCATTTACCAGCCCTCCTTCCAGGGAAGGTTTCCCAGCTGCCTGTCACTGCCAGCCCCAAAGTGCCCGAATCCTGGCACTCCGAGGGCCCTGCTCTGCCCCGCTCTGGGACAACTCTTTTCGACCCTGTTGCAACTCTTCAGCTAAAAAGGAGCTTAACTGTGTCCTCCTGTGGGCCAAGAGCTTTAGAGCTGGCATAGCAGAGCATGGCTGGAAGATGATTAAGCATCTGCCTACGCTGTCTATTATTGGAACTGCACGGGAGCTCAGACTGGGGAACCATTTTCTGAGCAGCCTTCCCAGCTTCCTGAAATCGATGGTGAAAGTAAGCAAAACATGTTTACATTCCTCTGTGCCGACAGCTGAGCAGGTTTTCAGGTGCCAACTCATCATTTGTCTTTCTTTTCTCTTTTCCTGTATCCCCCAAAGTCCTGAAGAAACCCCAAGGTGATTGTTCTCACTCTTTTTCAGGGCCATTCCTTGGGCTTTGTAGAATTTCAGAGCTGGTGGCAGACAAACAAAACCCCCTTTCTTGCAAAAATGTGTGTCATTTTTGACTGGGATACTTTCTTATTCCTGTTATTTTGGTGAGTGGTGGCTTTGTTTTTTCTAGGTCTATTCATCTGCTTTTTTTGTATGTCGCACAGAAAGGCAAATGCCAATTTATAGTCAAGACAAAATTCTAGTTTAGTGTTTGGAAATGCAGCCCCCAAGCTAAAATCCTTAATTTTCTGCCTATTCAGACTCTGGGGAACTGTCAAGCTTCAGCTCTGAGCCTTCAGACCAGAGACTGAATTCAGACCAGGAGCTATTTACTACTTCAGGGAAAGCAAAGTTAAATCTAAGTCTAGGGATAAAACTTTGCAGGCTTGAGCTTTACAATTGTCAGACTTCCTTGCTCAGGAACATTTCTGCAGTGGGTTCATGAGCATTTTGTCCTTTTATGCTTTTCTTATTTGTATTTGTATCATTGTATCCTTGAAGCCCTGCTGCTAATTCCCTCCATCCACATGGAGCCACAGCTTCATCTGATAGAATGAGCTGCAGCAAATTCTGCTTAGCTCCATTATTTTTACTGGAACACCAGGAAAGGAAGAAGTACAGCACAGCATCTCACAGACCAACCCTCAGCTCTCACTAGTGCCATAAATCAGAAACAAGAAGCTCACCTAAAGTCAAGGGAAAAAAAGGACATTTTTGTAAATGGAAACGGCTGCAAGTCCCATATGGATGTCATGGTAGAGGTTCCCTGCCCCAGAAGGAGGTGGCCCCATCACCCCCATGCTGGGTTTTCCCCATGGGAATGGGAATTCGTTATTTGGCTTTTTCTGAGCCATAACAACAGAATGTTTTGCAGAGCAGCTGAACAGGACTGCCACATTCAGCTGACAGAAATGCCGTGGCCTCCAGAGAAAATCAGAATTTCCTCTTTGATTTGAAGGGGGGAAAGCTGATTTTTACAAGGAAATTCAGGGGTGATCACAAAGCTGCCCTCTTCTCCCTGTTCCCCAGTGATATTCCCCAGCAAGCAATACTAGAAATACAGATGTTGGGTTTGCCTTTCATGTTTTCTTGGTGAATATCTGAATAAATATTTATCAGTAAACAGAGCAGATTTATGTCTAAACTGGAGTTGGCTGGGTTTGTGCATAGTTTTCAGTGAGGGGTTTTTAGGAGTGGTGGAGGGATGCTCAGTCTCAGGGACTGAGCTCTGCAGAGAGAAAAAATTAAGCAGAATTGGGTTTTGAATCAGAAAATGCTGTTTAATGGTTTGTCCTTCATAAAATATGCTGATGGAAAAATTTTATGTAATAAAAACAAACAATACCTTCTCCCCCCTCAAAAAAAAAAGGGAATAGGGAGTTTCCCTGCAAAATTTATTATTTGGATGTTTTCAGACTGAACAAAGTTTTTTATTTCATTTTTGAACTCATTTCAGGGGAGAATCCATAGAGAAATAATTGAACAGAGGCTCCAAACCCAGATAAAAGAACTTGCCCTGACTGAAACAAAACATTTTGTTGAGCTTGAAAGTATTTGTGTGCTTGGAAAGCAGCTCATTGTGTGTGTAGGGGGGTTGTTTTGGTGATCCATGAAATATTTTTAAGATTTATGGGACCTGGTGGTGACTTTGAAGACAGAAAGTGCCTTTTTCAGTGCAGCTGCAGCCGCTCATGTCCGTGTGCTGTGTGGGCGCTGAGGAGATATGAAAGCAGTAAATATATTTTGTGAAATGGATTATTTGCAAAGATAATAGATGTATTATATATAAATATATATGTATAAAATAAAATCTACATGCAGGTTTTGGTGGGAAGGGAGCATGTGTGGGTGCATCCCACAGCCAGGTGAAGAGGGATTTAAACACAGAGCAGTGGGGAAGTTGATGGGATTAACTCTTCCCATCACCTACACTGCTCAGTTTGGAGGGAGATGTCCTGACTTCCCTAATCCCATTTTAACCTCCCCAACTGGAATATTATCCTGACCAGTACAAAACCAGTTTGCATCTGCTAGGCAGCAGCACTCTGCTGGGCTGCTGCCAGCATTCCCTGGGTTTGGAGGCTCCTCTCTCTTGTAAAATAGCTGTTTTCTCCTGGGAATGCAGGGCAAGCAAGGAAAACTTCAAGCGCCTCACTCCTTGTGTCTTTACCTTTTGGGGAAAACTCTTCTTCAAATGAGATGCCAATCAAAAGATGAATGTCCCCTGTCCCAGGAGCAGGTTTTAGGGCTGGGAGAGATTTTGCTGGACTCTCCAGAAAGTGATACACCCTCAACTCGTGTTTTGAGGGCAGGGAGGGCACCAGGGAAATGCAGGGCAGGGTATTCCTAGCCTGAGGTGTCTGGGGAACATGGCAGGATTCAGCTCCAATGATTAAACCAGACTGAGTGATCCTGGAAGGGGGAGGGAGCCTCCTGTGCCCTCCTGCTCTCCAAACCTTGGGCCCACGCTGAGCCTTTTGCAGGCAGAGCTGGAAAAGGGGTGGCAGGGTGTTGTGAGGAAGGAGCATGGAGGAAATACCTGCTTTTACAGGAGTGTTTCCATCACAGCACTCGTGTGTGGTGCTTGTTTAAAAGACACATTTCTCTCTGCACAGATTTCTCCCTTCAAACCAGAGAGGCTGAAGGGATAAATCCTGAGATTCAGGGGCTGGCTCACATCTATCTGTGTGCTTGAGGCAAAGGGGTTTCCACCTCCTTAGAGCTGAAAATGTTGAAGAAATACAGTATTTCCACATCTTTTAGCACTTCAGAGAAAAAAGCGTTTTGGGGAGAGGCACAGCTCTGGGCTGAGCCTTGAACTAGACAATGAAATAAGCTCAGGAATAGAAGGAAGTGCATCCAAATGGTTTTGTGATGACTGGGACATGGTTGTGCCCCTTCCCTCTCTCTGTGCCACAGTCCTTAGGGAGCAGCAGGTCCCAGGGTGCTTGGAAGGACAAGGAGCTGGTGGAGAATGAGTGACCTGGGATTCACATCCCTTCTCTGGTGCTCACGAGGAACTCGCTGACCCTGCAGACGGGGCTCTCGCTCAGGGCCCGTCCAACACAAACAGGAGAATTCAGAGCTACTGGATTAGGAGCTGGTGTGGCTTCCATTAACCCAGGGGTTCTGCTGAGCTGACTCCTGGAAGAGCCGTGCATCAAACGCAATGAATCAGGGGGGAAGCCCACAGATCAGACGGGCCCGCTGACCTCTGAGTGAGATAGCATTCGCCATTCCCAACAGGCAGCGCCTTGGGAGGGGGGGCAGCCAACAAAACCAGCCTGGCCTCCTATTTATTAATTTCTTTAATGTCTTGATAGGCTTTCAGGCCCAAACTCGTTAATTTTGCCCATGTATGTACAGATTTTTGTCAGCGGGATTGGCTGAGGGCTGAGCCTCAGTGAGTATTAAAGTAAAAAAGCAGCCAGGGAAGAAACACTGCCTTGTAAGAAGGGAAGGTTTCACTGCAAGACAGCCAAAAAAATGCTGAGCCCTTCCAGGGAATTCTCCCGCTCTTTGTTTTCTCTTTGCATGCTGCAGATATATGAAAATATTGATGCATTCCTCAAGCATCCATCTGGAAGTGCATCAGGGAGCCCAAAAGCAATGCAGGCCGGAGTGCAAGTGTGTAAATAGATATTGTTACCCTAAATAGATATTGTTACCCTGGGACCGTGAGGCTGCAGCTTTCCTCACTGGGACCAGATTAGTTTCATGCACTGATTGAGTTCATTCCTCGGCCAAGCAGCGTTTTAAACTACTGGAGGCAATTCTTTTTTTAACCTTAAAAGTAAAAACAAAAAAAAACCAAGAAAACCAAAACCAAAAAAAAAAAAAAAAAAAAAAAAAAAAAAAGAAAGTAAAATCCCTGAACTAAGTCCAGCAATAGTTAGGTGAGCTCCTTGCCAGCTAGGATGTGCCTGCACATATGGACACACAATAACTTTGTCCATTGCTGTCATAAAACTAAAAGCACTTACGTGAGGGTGAGAGGTCAGGGGAGACCTTGATTTAATAACAGGGGAAACATTATTTTTCTGTTATTAATTACACATTATCCATAGTACATTTGCTGCACTTAGCTTAGGTAAGGTTACATCTATATTTTTGTTAGGGAAACTTCTCAGGTCATGTAGGGAAAGGTGGCTGGAAGGCAGGGAAAAGAAGTCTGCTTTAGAGAGCTGGGGAAATGCTGCATTTCTCTGTGACCTCCCCCTTCTCAATCTGCTCTTCTGGGGACTGATCCTTGCACATTCCTGGAATAGCTCACTTGGTGAATGCTAAATTAATTGAGGTGCAGAAGAAAGTTGGGGCAGCACCAGCTTGGAGTTCCCAGAAAGTCCAGAGGGATGGATACATCCTTACACCTGTGCTCTCCCTCCCTAGCTTGTAGCTACTGGATCAGTCAAATTCAAAGTGAAAAGTTATGTTCAGTGAGAGGGAGACTTAAAAGTTCAACTCGAGGTCTGGTTCAGTGCATTCCTTCTCTTGTTTCCTTGCTTTGGAGGAGTCTGCTGGGAGGATTTATCCCATTCCTGCTGGGGGGGACTCCCAGCCTGCAGAGATGATGGACAGTGGGGATCTTTTTGGGGGAAATGTGGGGCTTAGCTCCAGGAATTGTCCCAAAGTGAGAAGCACAGGTGCCTCTGTGCTGCCTTCCCAGCACAGATCAGGAGATAACAGCGCTGCTCTCAGGGATGGATCCATCTCCCCTTTCCCAGCTGAGACTTTGCCTAAGGAAGGGGCCAGGCAGCTGATGGGAAAGCAGGAAAAAGAGGTGAGGGAAAATAAACAACCCTCAAGGAATCCACTCCACACAGATGGATGATTTGTATTACAGGGAGATGAAGAACCTCTTCACATGGTGTCAGCACTTGGAAAATTTCTCCTCTATAAGTAAATTTTTGGGGGACAAAAAAAAAAAAAAATAGAGGGCTTTGGGTTTTTAGCATGGCAAGGCTCAGGATTAGGATTTACCCACCTGAGACCTCTATCCCTGGGAGCACAAAGGGCTGAGGGAGATGCTTGCCTGTTACGTGGGAGAGCAGATCATTCTCCAGGCATTTAATTCCATAGGAAAGGGCGGCTGCTGCTCTGTGATCATCACAGACTCATTAAGTTTGGCAGGTGAGGCAGTGCCAGTGCTGGATTGGGGATATAATCCTGCATGGAGCCTCTCCTGAGGGACAGTTCGGTGTCCCTGGAATGTCTGTAAGGCTGTGCCCCAGCCCTGTCTCTGTCAGCGCACATGGAAAATGGGAATCAGCAGCCATTCTATCCAAGTTGATCTCAAATTAGCTGTTTCTTTTCTCAACCCCCATAGGACACAAGGGGATGCAACTCTGAGTCTGTCTAGTGTGAAAGCAAACATGAAAGTGTCTGCTAGTCTGGGTGATCTATGGAAACGGCTGGGGGCTGGATGGTTTTAGCAGTAGTTCCTTTTTTTCATGATCTTTTCCATACTCCAGCAGTGCTGACATCAGTAGGAGCCACAGGCTGAGGCCAGGGAGGGATCTCTGCTGGGTTCTTCCCTGGGGATGTCCGACAGGTCTGGTACAAATTCAGTGATGGAGACCCAGCTGTGTTTGCTCTGGCTGAGTGTGTTTCCTGCCCAAAACCCAGCACTTGTCCACCTTTGTGTACCCATCTATTTATTCCACTGTTTTCAGATGGCCTCCAGTGTCTGTGGAGTGTTTGCTCCCTGTGGCTCATCCCTGGAAAGAAACAAGTGGAATTGTCTTTTTGTTGGATGTGAACAGCAGACATAGCAAAACTCTGGTTCTGCTTTAATGGCTGAAAAGTAAAACACCTGAGGGCCTGGTGAGTGTTGGGACACCAGTTTGTGTTACTTGGCCAAATCAGCTGGGAATCCTGGCTGAAGTCAGCACAGTGACTTGCTTAATTAATTAACTTGATTAATTTCTGTGAACACAGTGACAGCTCCCTATTCCAGAATCCTGGTCCCAGAGCTGAGCATCCCTTGGATGTCCCTTTGGAATGTTTGCTGCTGTCTCCCACCATCAGTTTTCAGTAGTGAACTTGGTGTTATTTCTTTGGGAGTTGTTTTATTCCCCAGTTCCCTGTTTCTAGCAGTAAAATCAGAGCCAAAAATCATCTGTACAGCTCAGGGTGATGAAGTCCTTGGGTCAGTGGTGTGTCTGTCACATGCTCTGACGGGTGATGTGATCCCCAGTACTCTGCCTCATCAGGATCTCCTGTTGCATGTGTTTTGTTCCAGGATATGTTCATTTATATGGAAAATTATGTATCCATTTCCATTGCTGGCATGCTCATAGCAAGGCAGTTTGTGCAGATAAAGCTTTCAAGTCAAGTTGTTTCAAAACTTTCCTAAAAGTCCGGCTGTGGGAATTCTCTCCTTGAGAACACTCGTGCCTTAAATTAGGGTATTGATTTAAGCACAGTTCTTAAATCAACTTCATGTCCCTGCTACAAGGAGCATTCATGCAACAGTCATCTCAGTCCCTGCAGTCAGAGCCTCTGAGCTTTTCTTCATAAATAAATAGAAAAAAAACCCAAACAAACCAAAGAAAGCAGCCCCTGAGCTGAATCAGAGCCCTCTCGCCCCCACGCAAAGTGGAACGATTAAAAAAAAAAGGATGCTTTTGTTTTAAGTGTAGAACCAGCCATAATAGGCACAACAGGGAAGTGCTTAATAGGGTTTCAGCTTGCAAAACAGTAATTAGAGATGATATTCCTCTGATTGCTCAAGGCTGAGTTTGTGATAGGTCATCCCTCAGTCGGGGCTGAATATATGTGATGTGGAGGCCCATAGTTGCAACATTACAAGGCAGGCATGCTTTTCTTTAATCATTATTATTTCAGTTACAACCCGGATGAGTGATCCCAGCTGGTAGATAAGAATCAAACACACACAAATAGGGCTCATCTTTCGTACCATATGGAAACCTGAATTGCAGAAGTCGTCTCCATCTCAAACCCTGCTCAGCCCCCGTCCACCCAGGCAGTGTTTCTGTCCTGTTTTCACTGTAGTTAATTGATGAGCAACTCTCCAACCCAAGCACAGCCTCTCCCTGGGTGTAGGGGCAAGGGTAACTTCATTTATTTATAGCTCTTCATTTATAAGGGCTTTGAGTCCTGCCTGGCTCTCCTTTCTTCAGAGCTCCAGGTACCATCTTCTCCTGGCCAGCTCAGAACACACTTTCCATCTGCTCCTTCTTGCTCTTGGTAGCAGCTTCATGTCCCAGGCACCAGATATCCAAATGGTTTTCCTTAAAGTCCAAGTGGAAAAACAGGTCCTGCTTTTATGAAATATTTCCTTTACAAGTTTTTGGAGGGATTTGCCTTCTTTTAAGGGGTACCTGCACAGCCAGAGCAGAGACAGGACAAGCCCATGGAATGCACTCATCTTCCATGTGTGAACATATTTTGCCCCCTGTATTAAAAAGTAGAAGGGGTAGAAAACTCCCTGATGAAGGGGAAGGGGCAACAATGTCTAATCACTGCAGAGCCATCTTGAGCTAATTGAGTTTGTCTAAAATTCATCCAGCCTTTAAGGTTTAATAGAAGATGATGGTCTTAATGCATCACATGCCTTGGAGTAAATGGATACTCTGCTTTAAAGGCCCTGTTGATGTTATGTGAAGGGGAACAACAGTTGTTATGATTCTGAAACTCAGATTGAACCCAATTAATCAATGCTGAGATGATTTGAATCATGTGGCATGCATGGTCACCTCTCTGATATTCTATCCTCATCCCTCCCTGGACTGAGACATGATTGATGTCAACTGTACACCGAATTTTCAGGGGGAAGGCTGAGCCAAGTCATTTGGACAGAGAAACAAATTAGATCAAAAGTGTGATCCAGGGGAAGGGAGATCAGTTTCAGAGCAGAAGCTTAAATTTCTTTTTATGATTTGGGTGCTCTGTCCGAGTGCACAAGCCCTGGGGATTGCATGTGTGTGTGTGTGTGTGTGTGTGTGTGTTTTGGGGGGGTTTGTGTGTGTGGGGTGTGTGCACGAGCAGCAGCTCAGGACACTCAGCAGGAGATGGCCACACATGCCTCGGTCAAACCCCAGCATGTAGAACTCATCCAAAGGCACGTTTGCATCTTCAGGCAGCCCTTAATGTAAAAATAATCTGCAGCCATCCTCCGATCTTAGGTTACAGCCAGCCGTGGTTACCTTGTGACTTTCCTTGGAGAAAAGGCAGCGAGAGGAGGCAGGAGGGGGGCAGAGCCGGGGGGCAGAGCTGGGGGGGAGCACCCCGGGCCCTGCTCGGTGCTTCACACCCTGCCCACCTTTGGCTCGCAGCTTTTCCGCCCTCTCAGCCTGCCAAGCCTTGGCCGGGGGTTCACAGGGAGGGGGGGATTTTGGATCTCGCCTTTTATTTCCTTGGGCTTCTCCTCCTGGATTACAGAAAGCAGTGGGAGGACTGGGTGGCGTGACATGGGTGTTTCTAAGGGCTGGGGGTTGGGTTTTGTTTCTTTTTTTGCTGTTGTCTTTTTTTTTTCTTTTCCTTTTCCCTTGCTATCTTTTTTCCTTTTCTTCTTCTTTTTTTTTTTGTTTTTGTATTTTTAATTCCTTCTTTATTATTTCTGCTTTTTTTTTTTGTCTCCTTTTTTATCATTTCTTTTTGCTTGTTCCCTTTTTTGTTCCTTTCTCTTTTTTTGTGTGTGTGTTTGCTTGTTTGTTAATTGTTTGTTTGTTTGGGGCTTTCCCTTTCTTTTCCACAGAGAGGTTTTCGCTGCTGCTCTCTACTCTTTCTGCAAACCTTGTGCCACCAGTTTGCGGGTGGAAGGACTGTCCTAGCCACACGTTTTGCCCCAAAGGAGGTGTCCGGAGCCCCGGGGGTTCCCGGCAGCCGCAGCCGCTTTATCCCTCCTCACTGCTCACTACACGCGCCGCAGTCCCGCTCCCCTGCCAGCTCCACAAAAACTCGGGATTTGGAGAAAACGTGCCCAAACCAAGGCGTGGGGTGTGAGCAGGGAAGCCGAGGTGCAGATCCCCCCTCGGCAGCCCCGGTGTCCTCCGCAGGGACGAGCTGCTGCCGCGGCTCCCCGGGATGCTGCGGGCAGCTGCTCCCGTGCCGTGCCCGAGCCCCGGGACAGCGGCCGTGGGTCACATTTATTTCCTACAAGGAGCTAAAATCGCTGTCGCTTCACCCCATGGCGCCTGCGGGAAAGGGGGGGACTGGCTCGGTCGCGGTGTCACCTCCCCGCGGGGCCGGCACGGCGGAAGGTGGATCTGCAGAACCCCGAGGTCCCCAGCGTGCTCCTATTAAAGGGGTTTGAAAGCCTTTGTGGCCACAAATTTTCGGTGTCCGTCTCCAGCTCCTAGTGCTGGGAATGCTGGAGTTTCCTGGGAACTAAGGATTTTTTTCTTTTTTTTTTTTTAATAGGAGCTTTCCTTAATTGTGATATTAAGCGATTCAGCCTAATTCTGATTAAAGCGAGAGTTGTAACAGCTCAATACAACCCCGTCTCATCTCTTTAATAGCTCTAAAAGCGTCTGCGAGGGGAAGATACCTTAAGGAAGTTAAATGATGTCAAGATTATTTTTCATTACTGCAGTTTTGTATAGTTAGAAAAGCAACAAACACTGTTAATCTGGTTCAGTGAGGGGGCAAAGCCTTTAACTACAGATTTTTTTTACTCATTAAGTTCATTTGTGCAAAAATTCTTGTAATATAATTGCGTGTTTATACTACCTTTGCTCGTTTTCCTCTTTTTTTTTAACCCCCAATCGAAAAAAGATCACTGCTGCTGAAAATCGCTGATTATCCTGACACATTTTTTCCCCCCCAGTGGAAACGCTGATGATTTGAAGCACAAGGAATAGGAAATTCTGACGGGAGATCTATTGTTTTTCAGAAAGATCTGAACAATAAATGTCATGGAAGGCTCCGCGCTTGTATATGTGTTAATTAGAGGCTGCATAAATAGGTGCACAGAGGAATATAAGTGGCTTCCTTAAGTTTCCAGAGCTGGGCTACAGTTTATGTTACAAACAAAAGAAAATTCGGGTTTGGGTTGGCGTTTTTTTAATGACAGCGCATAAAACCTTCTCACTTTTCTCAGTACCGTCCATCCAGCCCTTCCTGTCTCTCGCCTCGGGGGCGGGGGGGAAAATAAATAAAGGAAAAGTGGGGATGTAAGCGTTGCCTTAAGAGTTTGGGCAGTTCTGATTCATTCCCGCTTCCTTTCCGGCCGAAATTCTCGGGAATTCGCACCCCGGCGGGGAGAATGGATGGGGGCGAAACTCAGGTTTTTCCATAACACCTGGCTCGGAGGGTTTGGAGTGAAAACGCTGAATTTTGGGTGCCAGGGTGACACTTCGGTCCCTTCGCAGCGTTTCCGCAGAGTTTGAGCGGCTGTGGTGGGGGCTGAGCTGGGTGCGGGGGTTGTCCCCTGTGTCCCCAGCACTGTCCTACTGCCTCGAGCTTTCACCCCCCTACGCCAGCATCACCTTCTCCCACAAAAAGAAAAAAAAAAAAAGAAGTGATTTTGTCTTAAAATTCATACCGCTTGCTTCAAAAATAAACCCCAAACAACCCCCAAGTCTTGGGGTGAGGATGCTGTAGCACCCTCATCCCCCCCCTCGGAAGCTGCCCTGGCTTCCTATTGATTTTATTCCTTGGCCAGAGCCTCCTAGAAAATGGCATTTGCCGGGATGTTTTTCCCTGCGCAGCCTGCGTATCGTCACTCAGCGGCAGAGCTCTCTCCATCCTCCCTCCTTTTGTGTCCTCTGCTTAATTGTATTCCCAATTGCATTTGCTTTGATGGATTTACTTCCTTTTATAATTTCCCAGTTATGGACCCTGCTTTTGCCTTCCCGACACTTAATGTGGAAAAAAATGTCCTTTATGTGCTCAAGTTGAGGAGGAACCGCTTGCTTTGCGTGTCTCCCCCGGGATGTATGAGGGGTTCTCCCCTTTTTTATCAGGCCTTGATATCCCCCCTGTTTTCCAGCGGTTCTATCGAGTCTCCCCATTTCCCTGCTGATGTTTTTACGGCGTTAAACCCCCCGAGCTCCCCGAAAAGAGACAGGGAGAGCAAAGCAGGGGAAGCCTGCAGGAGAGGAGCGCAGGGGTCAGTGCAGGACAGCGGCAGGATCGGGGTGAGCTGCACTCGCGAGGTGCTCGCTGCAGCTCTCCGCAGGCATATCGGGCATATCGCGATGCAGAGTAACGCGGGTGGGGGGGCGGTGCTCGCCCTGGGCGCTGATAACGCTGATGGGCATGGAAAAGGCTCAGGAAGCAAACCCAGGGACGGGCAGGGGCCAGGGGTGCTCCCCGCCGCGGAGCCGCTCCCGGGACCGGCGATTCCCGGCGTTTTGGGAGCATCTCCCGGGCCCGTGCCGGAGCATCCCGCTGTCGCTGCGATGGCCGTGGGACAGTCCCGGCGCTGCCCGCCCGTGGGTTCGGGGCTCCGGGACGGCAGGACACGCAGTGTGGGGTTCAACCCCCGCTGTAAAGGAGCCGCGTTCCAAAGGGCACCAAATCCCTGTTTGTCAGAGAGGGACGGAGCGGAGCGGGAGGAATTCCCGAGGGAAGGAGCCGAGGGAGGTGGGAGCGGGGGACGCGGAAGGCAGAGCCCCCCACGGGAGACACGACCCACGGGCAGCCCCGGGCGGGAGGAGCGCTCCTGTCCCCCCCTCGGAGGGGACGATTTCGTTTACGGAAATAAAGGTGGGGATGCTCCTTAAGGCGAACACAGCGGCTCTCCTGCTGATCCCCCAGAGCGGAGAGGTGCCGGAGCGGAGCCCCGCGGCCCCTTCACAGTGGTTTTGGGGAGGGATGATGTGTCTGTCCCTCTGCAGAGCTGCTGCTTTTTCTCTGCTTGTGGGAAATGCTGTTTTCCCCCTCTCCCGAGTCCGGCGCCGTCCCGGTTTGAAGCATTTGCAACGTTAAAAGTCCGAGATCTCTTCTCTTTGGCAACAGTCGAGGGTTAAGCGGAGATCGGGGGGAGGAGGTGCCCGGCTGGCAGTGCCCGGGGGCCGGAGCCCGTCGCCCTCCCCGCTCGCACAGCTCCGGCAGCGGCCCCCGGCCCCTCCGAGGATGCTCGGGTCGAAGGGATGAGGGCGATGGGGAGGTGGATGCGGATTGAGCTGAGACTCAAAACCGGTAGAGAACAACAAAAAAAGTGGAGATGGGGAGTAAGGAAGGAGATGAGGGAGCAGCTCGGGCAGGGGGGCACCTCTGCAGGCACAGAGCAGCTGGCTGTCCCTACGGGTGGCTCCCCGCGGGCTGTGTGAGGGAACCCGCAGCTTTGGGAGTCAGAGACAAATGATTCCCTTCACTTTTTCCCTTCATTCCTTCCATCTCCCTGTGCTGAGCAGGTATGATGTGGTGTTTGGGGCGGGGCACAGCTTTCCACAGGGGGCTGAGCCCTTTTCACCCCTCTGTGTGTGAGTGTGTGAGTGTGTGTGTGTGTCCCGTTGCACGAGTTCATTCCCAGGTGGAGGTGGATGCCTGATGCCTTAGACCTGGAAAAAATATTTTCCTACCCGCCCCTCCCAGCACCCTTTTCCCAGCCTCACTCCCTCCCCTCCTGGGTGAGCAGCTCCAGCAGTGGCCAACCCACCTCGGTGAGCTCGTATGGGAGAAGAGGGGTCGGGCAAAGAGCGGGCAAAAGGTTGTCGAGGCAGCAAATAAATCCCAACACCCTGTTCCCCCCACGTCCTTTCTCCTGCCCCACGTATCAACAACAACAATAACAGCCAGGCTGACACTCCAGCCGTTTGGGGAACAATCCTTTTAATCGGGGAATAATCCACAGGACACTTTAGAGAAAAGCTGGAGCATTAACCCTGTGCCCCAGTATAATTCTTCCAAGAAGCATCTGGTACTTACATCACAACATGGGATTAGCTTTCTCCTTGCAAGTACTGCAAGATCAAAGGGGTTTTCCCCTGCCCTGCAAGGACCTCGGTGAGGTGTCCCTGCTCCTCCTTGCTGTCCCTGGCAGGGGGGACACGCATGGGATCCTGAGGTGTTTCTGACAGAACAAACTTGGATGAGCTCAGCTGAGCCTTCTGCCAGGGCACAAGGGATGCTCAGGGCTTGGCTGGGTGGGGAAGGGTTGGGGGATATTTTAGGGCTTATCCCACCCTCTTCTGTGCTGCCAAGAGCTACTTTTGGGCATCATTGCCCCAAAAGTCCCACCTCACCTGCAGCTTTCAGGGGAGGAGACCAGAGCAAGAGCTGCTCTTCAAGTAACAGGACAAGAGGACTTAAGTTGTGCCAGGAGAGGTTTAGACTGGATAATAGGAAAAATTTCTTCTCTGAAAGGGTGGTCAAGTATTGGAACAGGCTGCCTGGGGAAGGGGTGGAATTACTGTCCCTGGAAGTGCTCAGAAAATGTGTGAATGTGGCACTTGGGGACACAGTTTAGTGGTGAACCTGGCAGTGCTGAGTTAGTGCTTGGACTTGGTGATCTTAGAGGGCTTTTCCAACATTAACAAATCTAACAGGGGATTCTGTGATTCCCCTGTCCCTGCTCCCTTACTCATCCTGCTCCAGCTCCAGTTTAGGCCTCACTGGTGTTCCTGGGCTGGGTCATAAAAAGATTTACAAGACACTGTTAAAGCAGCAATAAAAACAATTAACTTTAATGGCACCTTGGTTGGGTTTTTCTCTCTTCTCTTTTCCCCTCCAGAGCATGCAGCAGGCCAGGAGCAGTGCAGGACTTGGTGGGGAGAGACCCCAGGGAGGGAGGGGGCAGCCAGCTCCCAGCACTCCACCTTGGGGGTCTGGGAAGTTGGGTCATCTCGGACAACCTGGGTTTTGGGAAGTTTGGGGCATGTCCCCCTCCCCACAGCCCCAGAGCAGCTGCTGAGCTCTCCCTGCACCAGTGGTGGGACCTTCCACCACTCCCTGGGGATCCCCACAGGGCATCCCGTTCCTTCCCGGAGCAGGGATGGAGGAGCAGAAACTGCTCCCATGCCTGGGGCTCTGCCCTGCCCAGCCCTGGCCAAGCCCCATCAAAAACCCCACAGTCTTGGGCTCAGTCAAGGTATTTTTTTTCCCTTTAAAGTACGGGAATTAATTTCTAAGAAACTGGAAATGCCAACTGTAGCTATAAATCAGAAATTGCCAGAGGATGAACATTATCCAAAGTGAAGCAATTTAGTAAAATCATCTCTTTCCTTCCATCTTCCTCCCCCCTGCTCCCCAATGAAAATTAAATTATTAGCTCAGCAGTATAAATGATAGTGCAGCACCAGTTGGAGATGCTGTTTGGGGTGAGTTCATTAGATAAATGGCATGGAGAAAGATTTGCAAAAGTACAAATAAAAATTGATGTTTACTTCTGCTGATCACCGGGGGGGGTTGTCTGTTAATATTGTGATAGCAAACATATTTCTTGTAAGGACAGAAGAGAGGACCTTCTCTTCTTGGAGTACTTCTGTATTGGTATTTGAACATCTGGACAGATTGTACAAAACATTTGCCTAAAATAGCATTGCTTCGTTGATCTTAGAAGTTATTAAAAATAAAAGAGCTGGCAACAGAAAGGAATCATAAAGTACATTTGGATTTCATATGAAATTTCCACCCTGAGATAAAACTGTAGTGTTTTACAGAAGATGAGAGATCCCAACCAAGTTAGGCTATGTAAAAAAATCATCAACCCAACGATTTCAAATGTTCTTAAGTTATTATTACTATTTTTTTCCAAAAGCTTTGCTGATGGAGAGACAGCCTGTGAAGGTAAATCCCCCCTGAGCAGAAGCCTGGCTGGAGCAGCACTGCTGTAGTTGACATTCCCAAGCCAGAGCCCTGGGTTTATCTCTGAGACCCCCAGGAACTGGTGTTGGGAGGCTTCAGCCCTGAGTTCACCCGGGGTACACGGGTCTGGAGTGAGGATGGGTTAACCCAGACAGAAATTTTCCTTCCCAGGGACACCCACATGCCCCTGGGATCAATGGGGACATTTGTCATCCCTCCATCCTCCTCCTTTTTAAAGCACAGCCAGCTGATTTCTCACGCTCTCAAACGCAGAGGCACGTTATTAGCACACAGATGCCACCATGCAATTTGCTTCAGGTTTGTGCCTCGAGATTTGCCTCTGTGCAAAATGTCCAGAGAGAGAGAGAGAGAGAGAAAAGTATAATTATCTGGTTAGGGCTCTGCTGACACAGGGCAGGGCCACGCCGACAAGCCACAGCCTGTCAGTGCTCCTCACTAACTGTCCCTGGGGCTGCTCCTACCCCATCCCAACTGGGAAGTCACCCAGAGCAGCACCTCCTCGTTCCCTTTTCACCCCACGTAATTTTTTCTGGCCTTTTCCTTGTTAAAAAATATTTGCTGTGCTTCAAGAAATGCTTTGAAAGCATCACGGCTTGCAGCGCTCTGAAAGAGGGAGATTAAAAATAGCTGGGGCTGAGTTTTACTGCAGAGCCACAAACCCTCTGTCTTTGGCATTCTTGCATTGTAGAAACTTTCCTCTGGAATGGGTGTATTAATTGCTGGCTTATTCATTTACTTCCCCTCGTGCTTGGTGTAGAAGAGAGTGGCTGCTGCAGCCTCGCTGTCACACCTGGGGATTAACAGCCCGGACAGGTAGTTGCATGGAATTAAATCCCATCGTGAGTTATCCTTCTCAGCTGTGCTCCCCAGCTGAGTCCCTGCTCTGGGCATGCCCTCGGCCCAGCCATTCTCCCTCTGCCACCCCTTTAACAGTTCTTTCCCTCCCCACCGGGTGTGGATCCCTGAGTTAGTGGTTGAACCCTGGTGACAAGTGGTTTGTTTTCCAGTCACCTTTGCAAATCTCTCAGAAACCAGTTGAAGACTCTGAGGCTGGAAAACGCCGTCCCAGCCCGTTCCCAACACAAAGAGCTTGTCCCAGCTCTCCGGAGGGAGCACGCAGGCAGTTAATGCACCTCAGCTAACGAGCAGTAACTCGTTAAGTTTCAGTGACTTAGTCCTTTATGTTGGCCTGTCTATAAGGGAGAGACCACACAGAAGCAGAAAGAGCAGCCAGCTCTGTGGCCCCGCTCGCCGGAGTCAAGGGGGAGGTGATAATTATTTGTTTGGACTCTCCTGTTTTAGGGGAGTTGCCGATTGTTTGTTTTTAAGCCGATCAGGAGTTGAACCGTGTTTGCCTTGTGGCTCTTAAGCCGGACTAGTGAGGCAGCAGAGGCAGCACTGGCACAGGCTGTGGGCGGCCTTGGAGCGGGGGTAGGGGCAAGGAGCACAGGGGATGCTCGGGATGCGACTGCTCTGGGAGTCATTTGGGAATCTCAGCTAATGATAATTGTGGCTTGGAGGTGTCACATGCCGGCTCCAGCAAGTTTGGGAAGACAGGCACCCCTGACAGCTCTCTCTCTGGTGGGAGGGGGATTAGGGGATGGTTTTATGGCATTTAAGTGTCCTCCTCCCCCAGCTTCATGACAAACAGCCAAAGGGGGAAAAAAGGATTCTGTTTCCTCACCCTGCCTCACTAGAGCTCTGAGTGAAAGGGAGACAAAGCCCAGGCTTATCTCTTAAGTGTTTCCCACTGCCTTGCTTAGCTCTTGGTCTCCTCTGATTCCAGTTGTAGGCCCCCTAATTCTCCTCTGGTGTTGTAGATGGGGCTGGAGGCAAGGCTGGGCACTTTGCAGGACTCACATGCCAGGGGACCCCACAGCTTGACCCATGTCCCCAGCTCCTGCTCCCATTTTGGATGGCAGGTGAGGAGAGAGCAGAACATCAGAGCTGTGGGTTCATGAATCAACCAGACTCAGGCTCCTCACTAGCAGGACACTAAAGGTTCACTGTCACCAATGTTCCTGCTGGTAACCTGAGCCCAAACTTTCTTATCACGTCCCATAGGAAGGCAATAGCAGCGTCACACATAACTCCTTGGGGCAGGAGAACAGCAACATGGAATTGCTACTTTAAAAAGCTGGGTGCAGATAAGCTTTTCTGCCTTTCCTTCCCTGGTTATACAAGCAGTACTTAGGGAAAAATATAAAAACAACACTGGAGACAGACTTGAAACAACTGCTCTGTGCTGGAAGAGCGTGCGTGTGAGATATGGAGTAGATTAGAGCTTGACATGGCACGTAAAAACACTCTTTCCTTTTAACACCTTTATTGCAAGTTTTAAAGGGCAATCAAAATACATTCTTAGCTGTTTGCCTCCGTGCTATAAAAGGACACTCATACCTGTGAAGTCTTATGACCTACAAATAGAGAAAATGGGGTATTTTTTGCGTCAGTGACCTCTTGAGTGAGGCTACGTAAATAAAACGTAAGTGGAGGGTCGGGGATGTGTTGTGTGACAGGAGGATGGTGGGGACAGTGCTGGTTTCCACCAAAGAGTGTGAAAAAATCGTTATGAGCACTTGCTTAAAGAAAATTAATCCAGTCCTGAGGGAGCATGGTTTTTCTGAAGTCAGTGGAACGATGCCAGTGTGTGTTGGGCTTTGAAGAAATGCTCAGTCCTGCTTAGAGGAGGGCACCTGGGTGTGCTCTTGGATCCTTCCCTGCCTCTCAAATCTTCATCCCAAGGTTTTCTTTACTGCTTTTTCTCCAGGAGGCCCAAATAGATGGATTTGTGTATGATGGGCTTAGAAAGGAGTAAAAGAATGGATGGATATTTCAAAGAAAATGCCCCCAACAGCCAAAGCTCTGGGCAGGAGGGAAGGGCAGTGAGATTTCCCTCCCTGCAAACTCTGCTCCCTTTGGTTTTATTTTTATTTCTGCTGCTTTGTGTTTTGTTATTGGATGTTTTCTTGGCTTTTTTCCTTTCCCCAAGTCAAACTCAATGAAAGTCTGAGAATGAAGTCAAACAAGTGAATTTTGTGGCCTTGCCTCCGCAAGGTCATGAGATTTTGCAAGAGACCAGGGGCTGGAATGCCTTGAGCTTTGATTCCTGAGTCGCACAGCGGCTCGGGAAGGTGGATTCCAGCAAACAGGGCTTGCACAGGTGCCTGGCCCTGCTTTGTGGTGTTTGGAAAAAGGTGCAGGAGCAGTGGAAGCACTGGTTCAGCCGGATGGAGCCTGACTCCATGCCTCTGTCTGGAAATGAAGCAAATGCCTCTGCCCCCACTATCAGCTCTGTGCATCGTATGATTCATGCTCGAGGAGTCCAGAATTACAGCTGTAAGGCACATTGTGTTTAGGCTCACTGAAATCATTCTGTCATAAAAGGGCTGCCATTGTGGGCGCACTGGGGAGGGAGAAAAAAGAGGAAGAGTCACAAAGGCAAGGCAGGCACCCAGCCATCTTGTGCAATCAATATTCCTGCAACCGTTCCCTTACGGAAAGACTTTGGTTCTTTTGAAATGCCAAGCACCTACATCAGGCAGCTGCCTTGCTCTTGCCCCTTGGGGAGGGCATGGACCCACTGTCAGCATCCTTCCATGCCCATGCAGCAGCTGCACCCAGCCTTTCCCTGCTTTCAGCATGCCTCAAATGTATCCATTTTCATTTGTTTCCGAATTATCCTGGCATGACTTGATTAAAGGCTGGTTGAAATGTACAGTGCAATCTGGTTCATCTCCACACTGTCCTTTTTTTTTTTTTTTTTTTTTGTTTTTCTGTGGACAACAAGGGGCTGGACTTGGTGGGAAGGGTCTTTTCCAAGCCTGGCTCAGAGCAGAGCTGTTGGGGTGGGGAAACATGGAAAACATCCCAGGTAGTTGTTGTTCTCCTGTGTTTGAGAAGTGGGAAAAGGAAGAGGCATCTCCCATCATCTTTCCTACACCTGTTTTGGGAAGAGGTGCCACAGCAATCCTTGTGTTTGTGCCTGTGCCACACGTGACACCTGCCAGGACACAGCATCTCCTCACAGCATGCAGGAGAATCCTTCAGTGCAAGGAAATCCTCCTCCTCACTCCTTTCAGCTCTGGAGGGCTCCTTGCCCAGGCTGTGGGCTGGGGGGCTCCCTGGGGTGGTGGCAGCAGGTTCTGAGTGGCAGGACCACTTCTCTCTCACCCTTTCCAACTCAGGGCACTGACTTAGGACAGCCTGGTTTAGGCTGATATCCAGCTGCTGCTCAGCTGCATTTCCAGGTATCCCACCCTCTGTATGATCCTCCTGGATCCCCCTGGTCCTTGCAATTCTCACCTAGGCTCGACTTAACTACAAGTTCTTAGCTGCCAGCAAAGCACGAAGCTTCCTTTGTGCCATGGGTGTTTCCCAGCCCGTGGGTCACAGCCTGAGCAAGCTCAGGGAAGGCAGCTGTGAAGGGAGGGAGAAGTGAGGGGGAGGGAATCGCTGAAAACTTTATTGCAATCAAACACCAGAAGAATCCTGCTCCTCCGCTTTGCTGGTGCCAGGGATTCTTTGTCAGAGCACTCTGGAAACTCTGCCCGTGGAGGGAGTGCGGGGATGGGGAGGTGTCGTTGAAATGTTTCTGGGTTTACTTTTAGGGAGAAGGAATGGGAATAACAATGTGGCTCTGGTGTTGTTTTGTGCTGGATTTTTTTCCCTGAAATAATCAAGAAAAGACCAATGAGTTGTTCTAGATCAGACTCTTTGCAGCACACGGGCACAGGATCAGCGTTGTTACCGTGCTTCTGTTTATTATTCTACCAGGTCTAATTGCTATTAGTCATAAAGTCATACTACAGTTAACCACTTTCCAAATTCATCCTGGGGACACCTCTCCTAAATTATTTCCATGCTGGTCATTTGCCATTTATTTCCTTCTCCTCTGTTTTCTGTCTCAACAAGTTTTTAATCTATGACAGCACTTTATCTCCCAACCCCATGATTATAAAATTTCCTTCAGAGACTCTACTGAAGGGCTTTATCAAAAGCCCTTTGAACCTCTCCATAAATTAGAATCTCTGTTCTCCTTTTCCTACTATTTTGTTAACTCTTTCAGGGGTTCAGAGGGATAAGGAAGGTTTAATTCACCTTTAGCAGGACTGGATTCCTATTTCTTTTCCTTTACTCAAGGTGGTTAATTTACATCACTATTTTGGCATTATTCTCTCTATTTATCATCCCTCTCTCTCTTTGCCCAACACATCCAGATCCCTGGCTTGGGACCACAGGTTGGTGCTCTCCTAACTGGGGAATGGCCTTCACTGAGCTCCCATCTCCCCTCTACTCTTCCTGGCACTGGTGATTGATAAGGTGGAGCAGACCCTGCTGATGTTTAGTGAGCAGAGCTCTGGCGGCTGGGGAGCTGTGCTGATTTACCCCAGCCCACAACTGACACCATTATGTTTTTGCTGGTGACAGACACTTTATTCTCAGATAATCTTCTCTTGGTATTTCTCCATTTGCTGCTCTTTGGCTGTGGCCTGGCTTCTCATTTTGATAGGAGGTGGCTCTTGCTCCCTGCTGTTATGAGCACATCAAAGGGGTAGGTAGGAGCAACCTTGTCTGAAGGACAGTGTTGGACTGGCACTCTGGAGCCTTGGATTATTCCTCCCTGCCTCTATTCTCGACCAGATAAGTAACCCAGGGTGAGTCAGTTCAATTCTCCTCAACCCTCCCATTTTCCCTCCCACACTCTTTCTGTCTCTGCAGCTTAGATTTTAATATATCAAGTGCAGGAAATTGTCTCTCGCTGTTTGCACAGTGCCTGTTGCAATGAGATCCTGGAGGAAAAATCATAAGTCAACTTGGAAATCTTTTCCTTGAATATCTGAATCTCCTTTCCCCCTTGATGGATTCTTTCCTGTAACTTATTCTCTGGCTGCATGTGGGTAATACACAATTATTCCTTTTTCTTCAGGCAGTTGCCAGGAAAAGGAGGTTGAAGTGGCTTTGCCCTTCCCGTCCATCCCCTTCCCCTAGTACCTTTTGAATGGTGGTTTCAGTCAAAGTTGAAAAAAGGGTGAAAGTTTCCTAAAACTTTTGTGGGAATGGGCAGCAGTGGGATAGGGGAGGAGACTAGTGGATGATCCCCAATAAAGCAGTGGTTATTGGAGCAAACTCTCATTTCTGGGCAGAGGATCCACACTGGGAGCAGCTACTTGGTGCCCACAGCAGGTGATAAACCCATCTCTAGTGTCCATGAGGATGCTGCAGACCCCACTCAACAGAGTCCATCCCTTGTGCACAGCCCTGGGGACAGAGGAGGGATGAATTCCTGCCTGAGCCTCAATGGGATTTCATTAAAATGGGAAATGAGCCGTGGGTGCTGGGAGCCAGGCCGTGCTCGTGGGTTCTGGTGCTCGTGGCCCTACGTGCTGCGTGTGACTGAGGTGTCTCCTGGCAAGCAGCAGCACTGAGCCTCCTGTGGGGCTGTTTGGAAATTCCTGCCTTCCTCCCACCTTCTGCCTGCACACTGAGCTCTTGGGCAGAAGAGGGGGAAGCTATTACCTGCTTTCCTATTTTCCCCTCTAGATATCTCTTCAACGGAAGTACAGAGAGGTTGAGATTTGGGGCTCATTAATAGCATACCCTATTATCAGCTGAGTGTCACAAACCACCAGTTTTGGATGCCCTGATTTTTTCTGAGTGGGTGGTTTGGAAGAAGGATGGAGTTGGCTTTCTGGAGCGCTGCAGAATCCTTCCGCCAAATATTTGGCTGCTCAGCAGCCCTGAATACTGAAGCCTTTAGGGCATTTTGGAGTTGGGAGTGTGGAAAATGAGGAATCCTCAATGAACAGACTCGTGAAAATTACAGGTTTCCCTGTTCCGTGCCTCAGTTTACTCATAAGTAAATTGGGCAAAGTAATCCTTGGGCTTTTGCCCCAGGGGGCCCCAAGTCAAAATTCTTTAAAGTCCTTGAAGGCACTTGAATGAAAGACTCTGGACTTGGTAATTACAGAGTGTTGTGCTTGCATGAGGCTATGAGATAGGGAAACCTTTGCCAGGCAAGGTTTGGAGAAGAAAATCAGCCTGGCTCTGCCAAACCCGCCAAGGGGAAAATGGAAGATTTACTGTTGCCAGTATCAAAATCAGCTGCTGTCGTTCAAGGCCATTGCAAATGGATTTGTGGCAAGACTGTATTTGCACAAACCAGGAGGGAAGAGCAGCCTTTGCCAGGGTGAGGCTGCTGCTGGTGCTGGTGAGATTTGCATAGGAGCAGGTTAGGAGGCAGCACTGCCTGGCCAAAGTCAGCTCAGCCCCATCAGCCCAGCCAAGCTTTGCTCATTTCCCTAAGCTCAATTTTTGGCTTCTTTCCTTGAAAAACATCTCAGAGAGAGAGAGAGAGAGAGAGAAAGGAGGTCAGCTGTGTCAGAGGATGTTTTGCCTGTCTCCCTTAGGACTCGGTTATGGATTTAACATGAGATTTCCTTGAAGCCCTGGGAAAAAAAGCAGGCTTCAAATTGTAGGTCAAAGCTGTGACTCACCCCTTGGTTTCTGCTTTGCTTTGGGAAGGAGGAGAAGTTTGGGCCAGTTCTGCCCTGTGCAGGGGTATCTCCAAGCTGTGCTGACTCCAATGTGATCACTGGATTTGGGAAGGTGGTGGGAGCAGGGCTCTCCTACCTGCACTGCTGTGCCCCATCCCTCTTGCCCTTGCTGAAGAGGGAGATGTGGCCTTCAGAGACTGATTCTCCTCCCCTGTGCTCTGCCTGGCACTGGGCTAGAGAGGAGAACATAGGGAGTCTGATATTGTGACTGATATTCCAGTTCAAAGGTACAAACACGCCTCGGGTCTTCCTTTGCTTGACTACAGGAAAAGCTACAAGACCCCTCACGGCTCATTCTGCTGACACCTCTTTTAGAGGTGCCATTCAGGAGCTTTGTGCATCAAGGAAGTTGTCAGCACAAGATGATAAATGATGAGGTGCCGGCGCTATTGCTAAGGGCCCATTAAAAACGAGACACCTTTGAATTCACAGGGTAATAACAGGCACGGGGTATGGGTTATTGGTCTCTTTTTCAGCAGAGAAATGATAAATGTTCCTGTGGAAAGAAGTGCCACACCCCCTCAAACAAGCCATCCTTCCCTCTGCCATCAAAATTCCTGGGTCAGAGGAAAGGATTTGATTTCACTGCTAACACTCAGCCAGCACAAATATGTGCTAGGTGTGAAAGCCACCTGTTCTCAGCACAAACCTGGCAGGGAGATGTGCACAGAGCAAAGGGTGTGAGGCAATTTGGCTGTCACTCATCTTCTCAGGAACTTTGGAGTCATGTGTGTGTAGAGGAAAGCTCTCACTTGTGGTGAAAAGTGCAAACGACTTCTTTTACCCTTTCCTTTCTCAAATAAAAAATAAAATCTGAAGTTGCCTCACTGCACAAAAAAAAGGGAACAAAAAAATCTTGGGTCAGTGTGTTTTTACCCATCTACTTGCAAGGGGCTGAGCGTGGCCTTTGGAAATCCCACTGCTGATGACTTGGCTCAATGCTAATCTCCAGGTCTTTTGATCTTTATACATTTAGGGCTTGACCTGAAGTCTGGAGAAATTAATGGGAGCCTTTCCCTCACTCACTGGGTATTGCTCAGGGACTGATCCATTGATTTTTGCGTTTGTTGACTGTGCCTATATCATGGACTCAGAGTACACCATGAAAGTTTAATGAAATATTAAAATGGGATATTTGTTGACAAGAGTGACCCTGTGTGTCATGCAAGAAAAACTGCACGTTTGGAAGTGTCTTCTGAATGTCCTTAACTCCCTCCAAATCTGATGTTTCCCATCCATGTGCTCCATCTTCAGGACTTCTTTGGCTGGATGAACCATCTGATCATGGCAGGTCTTGAATAAGCTTAGAAAATGTCTGGGGTTTCTGAGCACACCCTTTTCCATGCCTAGAAATTATGCCTGGGCTTAACACATCCAGTCTTCCCAGACGTGGTCATTGAATATATGCAGAGCAGCTGTGTCTGGGCGAGAAGCAGCAAACCCTGGAGTGCCCTGGATGTGCTGTGTGTACCCTGGGAAGTGGGAAGGAAATCCAGCATGTTTGGGACCTGTCAGGGCAGCACATTCCCATCTGGGAAATCCGAGATGGACGAGGAGTGGATCTCCACCAGGAGGGTGCCACAGCCAGGCTTTGGTAAAGGGAGGTGAGAAGTGGTTGTGCTGCCAAGGGCCTCTCACCGAGCAAAGCCAGCTGTCAGCACTCCCCCCTCCACAACCTGCCCCTGGTACAAACTCCAGCAGCTCCAGTGATCCCAGCACACAGGAGGGGGAAGTGTTTTGGTTTTTTTTTTTCTGAGGCAGGGTCCAGAGCATTTAAAGGAATGAGGAGGAGACCTTGACTTTGACTGTGTGGTTGATGGCAGATCCCCAAACATGGGTAATGTACCCTGTGTGGGAAATTTTGGATGGCAATGGTTGAGGAAGTACGTCCATGGAGAGATCAACTCTTCATGGTCATGCACCTGGCTCAATGCCTCTCTGGAAATATCACCCCATCAGTTCCAGAGTGGCTGGAAAAAGGTCATTCAAAATAGTCTTGTGCTCCATCCTCTTCCCATTGCCCGATCCCAAAGAGCACCTTTGTCTCTTCCCTGGAAGGCATTTACTCCACAGAGTAGTCATATGCAAACTCTTCTGCTGTTCACATTGCAAAGAAGAAAACATAAACCTTTCTAAGTTTCCAAAGGATATTCCTGGCCTCATCAGTTCCTGCAATGTCTTCATTGGCAGATTCATCCCAGAAAGCCTCAGCTGCAGAAGGGAATGCAGCAGGGAGAGGCATCCCAGCTCTTTGCAGGCTGTAAAAGGTTTAACTCCTCTCTCTGTCCCCCGTTACCCCTTTGTGATATCCTCACTGGGATGAGTGTTACCACAAACGATGTTATCTCATGATTACTATGTAGCAGTGGTGTGTATCACAGGTGAAATGATGAGTTATCAATCCTAATTATTTTAAGGAAGGCACAGTGAAGTTGCACAGCCTATTTTTCTGGCCAGAGACTAAAAACTCAGCTATTAAGAGGAGACAAGCTGTGAAATCTCTCTCCAGGCATCTGAAGAAGCCTCAAGAGATTTTTAGAAGTGCCGAACCCTTAGATGTTCCCAAAGATTTTAGAGGAATCTCGAGTACTTGCCTCTGGCTATAACGCCATTCCAGGGCTTAGGGTTGTCCCATGAGCAGAGGTACCTGTTTGCAAATCCCCACACTTGCCTCATTTGGGGCAGGTTCTCTATGCTTTCCTAGCCTGGGGCAGTCAAGAGTCCTCCTGTGAGACATTCCCAGTCTTTTCTGTTGAAACTGACTCTGTGTAATTGGGAAATCATTGCTGCAATGAGCCTAATAGGGACACGGCAAACCTCTGGCTTTTTTTTTTTTTTGTTTTTTGTTTTTTTTTGTTAGAACTTATGGCTTTGGCTGCTTCTCCTGTTGCAGGAGGAGGAATCCAGCTGGAGATCTCCAGCAGAATGTGGCACTTAACAAACAGAGCAGCTTAGGACCTGTTGTTTCTTCTCTGCCTGATGTCCCACGCGTGTTCATCCCGTGCCTGAGCACTTTGCTGCCTGGGAGCTCTGTCCTGGGAGCTCGGCAGGCACTTGGGACCCATCAGGAGACCTCTGTTATGTACTGCCATGTCGTGGGGCTTTTATATTTGGCTCTTGGACTGTACCTTCAGGCACCCATGCTGGAGCAGAGCCTCCAAAGGTCCTGCTCGGCACTGTTTGGTGAGGCTGAGTGATGAGATGCTGGGCTGTGCTGCTTGCTCACAAGATGCTTTTGGCTAAGGGCTACTGAAACATATTCCAGTCCTCTCCAGAGGGCCCTCAGCACACCCCCGTGCCCTCAGCCAGAATGGCTGCAGCCTTCCAGGCGTGCTGAACGCGGGGCTGAGTGGTCCTGGCTCCAGCAGAGAGCTGGCTTTGAGAGCAGAGAGCCCACTCGAGAGCTGGCTTTGAGGAGGGCTTTCAGCAGGCACTTGGGGGTGGCAACAGGCCCTTGGGGTGGGAGATGGAGAATGCAGCCTTCATCCTCTCCACCGATGAAGATGGCAGCTGGGTCTAGCCAGATTCCAGAGGCATCTGGACAGCCTCTGTCATCGAGGTGGGATGTCTGGGGGGAGACAGGGCTTAAGGGGGGTTATCTCCTCTCTGCCTTCTTGTCTGGGAGGGGGCAGCTGAGAGTTGGAGGAGGTTATAGCAGAAGGCTGGAGTGTGGTAAAGGCAGACCTTGAGCAGCCTGTGGGAGCGAGGAGGTGCTGAGAAGGGGCTCCCCGGGGTCAGCTGTGATATTCCTGGGGCACAGAGTTGGCTGGGGGAGCCCGTCTGTCAGGTCTATCCCTCTGTGCTTCGTGTGGTGACATAAGAAGACAAGGGAAAGGGAGAAGGGGGCAGGAGGGGCAGCGGTGGGGGAAGACAGAATGAAAAAGCATCAAAAAAGCCGAGTGAACCTGCTGACTTCCCCAGACTCCGCGGCACCACTGGTCATTTCTGTAGGCTATAGGGGTTGTCAGAGTAGGCTGTAAGGACAGGTGTAAATCTGTCCTGTCATTCCACCCTTCCAACATCTTCTCACCTGAAGGGCTCCCATTTGTTGCAGAGAGCAAGCAAATAAACCCAGCCATTGCTTTGACTCGCAGAGGGCATGAAAAGACACCCCGTGCCGCCGGTTAACCTCCGTCCCCTGCCTTTCCCCTCCCGCGTGGAGCTTTTACAGCCAGCCTGAAAGTAAATCCCCCCCTCCAGCTGTTTGTTAAAGCAAAGCAAATAAGGGCTATTACAGCTCAGACCAAAATCCACTTGTTTGCAGTCTGATTTTTAACTCTCATTCCAGCAGAGAGGGCAGGGGGAGGGCTGCAGGCTGGCCCCAGCCCAGGGCAAGAGGGGCCATTTGTCTGCCAGGAGGAGAGGGGTTTCGGCAGCTTCCAGGGCGCTCTGGGGCAGGCAGGGGGATGCTCCGGGGCTCTCTGAACCGGGGGAACATCTGCGAAACGACCCCGAAGTGTGTGTCGGGTGGAGACGTGACCTCTGGCTGCGGCTTCACTGCTCAGCCAGGCGAGGCAGCTCCCTTCTCCCGACTCCTTCCTCTCTTCTTCCTCTTGCAAATTGTGCCGCTGATTTTTGTCCTCAGACCTGGAGCGACGATTCCTCTCCCTCTTTAAGGAGCCATCCGCAGCATCGGTCTCCCCATGGTTTTCATTAAGGAGTGGATGGTGTGTTTCCCATCAAGAACAACTTTAATCTTGACCGAGTTCTGAAAGCTAAAGGTTTGCAGTTTTCTTCGGCCACCTTTGATTATTACTTCTTCTTGTTTTCCGACTCAATATTATAGATCCTCCCTCCTGGCCGAAGTCCTTAATGGCCCGGTCCATCCCCACTCCCCCAAGTACCCATTCTGTGGATGTAGCAAACTCTAATTAATTATAACTTATCTCATGACTTGTCAGCATCACATGTTTGATCCTGTTTAGAAACCATATTCCCAGGGGACGGAAAGACTCGGGAGTAGGTTGATGCTACTCAACAGTGATTTAATGGACGCATTAATGCCGAGACAGATAACTGTGTAGCCATGTTAAGTAATACATCAAGAATCTTTCCAGAGAGGCAACTTTACAGGTCACTGCAGAACTGCTAACTGATATTAACCCGCTTTGCATTGTGCTGTGCATATGGGCGCTGGGAGTTCACACACTTCCTTTTGTCTGTGGTTTTTTTCGAGCAGCCTCTTCCCATTCCCCCCTGGAAGCGATGGAGATATTAGACGCCTAATGACAATGTTTCACACGCGGGGGTGGGGTGAGGAGGACAACAGGCTCGTTAGCCGGGTTGATTTTAAGCACACCCAATTACTGGCCCGGAGGAGGCCGGGGCAGAGGCTGCTGCCCGGCAGCGGGGATGCTCCGGGCTCTGCTGGGCTGTCACCGCCGCTGGCTCCGGGCCGCCCCGTGCGGGAGATGAAGGCACCTCCCGGGCGCGGACCGGGATGCGCTCCTTTTCCAAACCCTCCTCTCCCTAAAACTCAGAGGGTTTTGCCTTCCTCCTCCTCGGGAGAGCTTCCTGCGCCGGGAGGGATGGAGCTACGACCTCCCTTCTGCCCTCCCAGGATGGGGGGACGCCGGGGACTTGCAGCGGTGTCCCCGGAGGCCCGGGAGGTCGCCGGGAGCACGGTAGCAGCGCCGGGGGTTGCTGCCCCATCCCGGGCGAGCAGTTCGCGTCCCCGGGGCCCTCCTTTGCTCAGCCCCGGAGGAGGAGTTAGGGTTAGGATTAGGGTACTCGCAGGACAGGGATCGCCCTAACTATAAGTAGCAGAGTGCAGCGGATTTTACCGTTCGGCAAGGTCCGTCTGTCCGTCCCCCAGGCTCTCCCAGCCCCACGCGGGATGCTGGGGGATCTGGACCCGAGCTGCTCCCGGTCTGCCACAGCCTCATCCTCCCGGGCCCCGTCCCGCTCGGGTACACGGAGCGACCCCGAGAGATCTCTCCAGAGACCCGGCACCCCCTGCCAGGGGTCCCGTCCCCACCTGCGAGCCCGCAAAGCGGCTCAGGGGGGACACCCACACCCAGCTGGGAGTTCCCGTGGGCTGAGGGCTCCCCCTCTCTGCTCCCCTCGCTCCATCCCGGCTCTGCGCTGGTCCCGGGCAGAACCGGGGCACCTCGGCGTGCGGCTCCCCCCGGGCCGGAGCCGCCGTGCTCGGGGCACCGGCACGGCGGGGAGCAACATTCGCCTTCACTGCTGAAGGTTTCCTCCCGTGAGGACTCCTCTCCTGAGGCTGGAGGGAAGGTGCTGCCGGATCCTTCGCTCGTTCCCATCTCTTTCCCCGTCTCCCCTGTCCCTGCCAGCCGGACCCTTTGGGACAGGCGGAGGGAGGAGTGTGCCTGGGAATTCACCTCGCTGCGAACGGGGGGGAACTCCCTTCTCAGCCGGGGGACACCCTGGCGGGGCTGCGCTGGCCTGGGGCAGCCGGGGCGGCCCGGAGAGCCAGCGGGTGCCAAGCCGTGACTTCCTCGAGGAAAGCAGGCCGGGAACGGGAGAAGCAGCCGGCAGAGCCGGGCTGTCGGCAGGGCGGCCGGGCAGCGGCGGCCAGGCGCTTCCGCGGGTGCGCAGCGAGAACCGGCCCGTCCAGCGCCGCGGGGAAAACTCCCTCCGGACACGGACCCGGCTCTGTCCCGGCTCTGGGGGGGAAGGCAGAACCCGAGGCACCGCGGAGACCCAGCCCTTGAAGCGCAGGGACGGGCGAAGCCCCACGTGCCCGGCCGGGGACTCGCCGCGGCTGCGGGATCTCCGCCACCGCCTCGCAGCCCGTGGGACGGTTTCACCCACTCGGGAAAGGGGGGCTCTTATTTTTTTTTTTTNACTCAATTTGGATGTGCTGTAAATTGGCTTCTCTTGAAAAATAAACAGGAGTGGGGAGGGATAGGAGTAGGGAATTTTTTTCTATTTTTTTAATAAACTTTTTTTGTGTTTGTGTGTGTGTGTGTGCCAGCGGCTGGGTTGGTGGCGGGCTGGGAGCGCGGCTCCCCGGCGGAACGGAGCGATCCCNGGTTTCACCCACTCGGGAAAGGGGGGCTCTTATTTTTTTTTTTTTCTCTCGGGCCGTTTGCAGGGCGGAGGGAAGGGAAGGTGGTGCGGTTTGCCCAGGTTGCGAGGGGAGGATTGTGTGCCACTGTTGATTAAACGCTCTCCCCGAAAGATGGTATCCGACATGAGATAATGAGGCTCTGTGACCGGCCCCAGGTTCCCTTTAAGTTTTCCCATGGACTCGAGCTGTCGCCAGTTCACAAAACGACAGTGTAAGACAGCACCACGCTACTCAGATCCAATTTACGGCACACAAAAGCTGATCCCCAAATCCCCACTAACAAACCGGGACCCGCAGACAATTCCGATAATGTTTAGTTTTTATTCATTTCTCGACTAATTAACTGGAATCCCACCTCCTCTTCCCCCCTCTTGACAGTGCCCAATTAATCCGCAATGTATGTCAAAGGTCTGGAACCCACTGTAAACTGCTAAACCTTTGCAAAGATTTGTGTGTCTCTATATTGATCTGATTAGGACCGCGATGCTTTTTCCTCGCTATTACTGCGTGAAAAATAAAACTGTCGCGGGTTTGGGTTGGGGTTTTTTTTTTTTGTTTGGTTTGGTTTCTTTTATTGTCCCAAAAGCTTTACTTTCTCCAAGTCTAATAGGATTTCTCCAAGGCGCCTTCAAACCTTGCGTGTCCATGACTAACAGTGGCTCCAAAGGGAATCAAGCGAAATAAAGTTATCTGCGAGACAGGAGTGGAGCGTGTGTGTGCGCGATGGGGGGG
>VXAX01000253.1:830654-867958 GCA_013399835.1 Leptocoma aspasia
ACCGTCTTTCAACAGAAAAAAAAAAAAAAAAAAGACAAGGAAAAAAAAAAGTTTGATTTCTTTAACGATTGTTCATAAAAATCTTGGAAGCAGGGACCATCCCGCCTCCTCCCTCGCCTCGGGCTGCAGGATTGCACCGGGAAACGATTTTGGGAAGGCAGAAAGAGAGTTTGGGAGAAAGGAAGAGAAAAGAAAAAGGGGGGAAATTAAAAATATAGAGGAGTTGCTTGAAATTTAGCAGCCGTGTGTCCGCAGGAGCGCACACGCCGTCCCGGGTGGGAGCCCAAGCCGCAGCCCCCGGTGGGCAGCGGGGTCGGGGCCACTTTCGGGCGAGCGCTTCCCAAAACGGGGCGAACCCCAAGGCCCTGAGTGTGCCCGTGGGTGTGCGGGGGGCACTCCCCCGGTTTCTGCTGGCCCGCCCGGGGCTAGGGCGCTCCGCGAGCGCGACCGGAGCGCGCTGCTCCACGCGCGGCCCTGGCCAGCGCTGAGAGAGGGACGGACGGACGGACGGAGGGATGGCTGGACGGACGGGGCGGTTGTTTGCTGTCTCGGGAGGGTGAATGGGCCCATGTGGCGATTGCCTCGAGGAGCTGGCGCTTGGCAGCGTGCGGGGACCGCCCGGCTGCCCCCCCCCGGTCCCTGTCACCCGGGCCGGGAGCGACAGCCGGCCGGGCGGATCCGCGCTGGAGGCGCCGGGACGGCGGGGTTGGAATCATCTGATGGGGGAAACGGGGCGGGAGAAACCTCCCTCCTTCGGCACCTCCAGCCGCGCCTCGCAGAGAAACCCGCGTCCATGGGGGCACGGGGCAAGCCCGAGCCCTCATCCCCTTCCCCACGTACGGACAGTCCCGGGGGAATGACGAGATCCCCAGTGGGACATTCCAGCCTGGGGATCCCGGGGTTCGCACCGCGGTATCGCCCTGACCCGCCGTGCATCCAGCTCCCTTTGCACCTGAAGTTTTTTGGTTGCGGGTGGGGAGAAAAAAACCCAGCGGTTCCCAGGGAGGCAGCCCCGGAGAGTGATGCCCTTGGGGTTTTTCTTGTTGGCATTTTTTGTTTTGGTGTTTTAATTCTTTTTCCAGCTAACCCCAAATTTCCCACGTGCTTCTCCCCAAACCCCGCATTATTAGGGAACAATTAAGGCGTGTAAAAACACGGCGAGGCGAAGCCCTTGAGCTGGAAGTGGCCGTCCAAGGCGCTATTTGAGCTCCTGGCCCCATCGTCTCGCCCCGACACGGGGGCTGCTGCGGGCAGGGTGAGCCCCGGGGCCGGGCCGGGGCTCTGGAGCTGCGCTTTCCTCGTCTGCCACCGCTCCTTCGTGGAAGCCCAACCCGCAGCCGCCTCGCAAACACCACCTTTGGGCTTTCCCTCTTCTAATCCATCTTTTTCTTTCTTTCTTTCTTTGGTTTCTTGCTTTTTTAATGATCTGATTATTCTAGAATAAATACTTCATCATTATTATATTCCTAAACGCTCTCAGGCGAAACAATTCGACCTTTAGCTCAGGTAACCGCGGCCATAATTCCTGCTGAATTTCACCTTGGTCTCACCAAACGAACCTTTCCCTCAGTCTCCCACATAAAAACCTTCCCAGAGAAGGCACTGAAATAAAAACCAAACCAGCACCGAGCGGGCTGGGCTGTGCGGAGCCGACCCGACCCCACGGACACCCCGGCCCCCTCCCCTCCCGGGGCAGCTCCCCTCTGCCTCCGGCTTCTCTCCTTTCCGAGGTCCTTTCAAGCTTTATTTCCTTTCAAGCCGCCCGAGCGCCACTCATAAAATAAAGTTATCAAGGAAATAAGCTCGAGAGAAAAAGCCAGTGGTGCTTTTCGCCTCCGGACCTGCTCCTTCCAGTGAAGGTACGAGCGGAGCGGCTCCGGGGAAGGGGGGAGCCGGCCGAGAATGGGGGCGCGGGGTCCGGCTTGGAGCATCCCGTGGGTTGGACTGACGGGTCGGTAAAGAAGGAGGTGTTCTTGGGGCAGGAGGAGGCGGCAGGGAGGGAGCTGAAGGGATTTCTCCAAGATTTCGTGGAGTCCCTCTGCAGGAAAGGGGTCCCCGCCACCGCGCCGCCCGCGCTCCCTTGGGAATGTGTCACCGCGATCTTCCGGCAGGATTGTGTCCCTCCTGCTCTGAAACTGCTCCTAGGCGCTCTCGTGATTATTTTCCATAGGTTATTTGAAAATGCATTTTTCCAGCTTTCCCCCGCTGTCCATTCGTGGCCTTCCTCGTGGATTTTCGAGGGGCGCTTTTTTACTCCTCCGTTCTCCCGAGTCCTTTTTCAGCCGGTTTACATTTCTCCCGTCTCCGATCTAAAAAGCAAGCAGAAAAAAACCCTTCAAACCTAAATACGATTATAAACCAGGTCAGGAGGCTCCCCCGCTTCCCTTGCTGGAGCGGGTGGGGGTAGGAACTACCCCTAGGAAAAGTGAAAAGCTTGTTTTAATGGGCGGTCATTGCTAAATCTCACCTTAGGGCCAAAACGACTCGCGACCCATTGCCCTCCTTACGATGTATTTATTTGTCTCAGTGGCACCAGCCGTCAGTCATTAGTGGGGGGTGAACCCGAGAGCCGCCCCACGGTGGTGGCGGTGGTCCCGTGGCTGTTTTGGTTTGTTTTAAATATGATTTCTCAACAGGAGACCTTCCAGAAGAGGAGGAATAACCTGTCCCGGGAGGGCTCTTTGGCGAAACACGGGGGGAACACGCGTGGGAGCGCAGCGAGCGACGTCCCCTCCGAAAATGGTTTTGGTGCGAGCAAGCGGGGTTTGGTTCGCACCCCGAAGGGTTCGCTCGCAGGAAAAGCGGCGCTTGGGCCAGCGGGGACATTATTTAATGGATAACAACGTTTTCCAGTAGTAACAATAACGGAGGGGCAAACCAATCCAGAAGCCCGAGTTCAGCAGCCGGGCGAGCGTCGCCGACCCCGGGACCGGGAGTGCAGCAGCCCCGGACACCCCCGGAGCCCGGCCGTGCTCGCCGGCACGCAGGTCTGCGGTTACGGCCACCCCAGGAGCTCCAGAGCCGCTCTGGATGTCACTTCATGTGCAGCTTTCTCTGCACATGATATTCAGAAAGCGCTAAGGAGTTTTATGTACATTTCAAATATTTATACGGCTTAAATACGTGTGTGTGTGTGATTATATAAAGTTGATGCTAAGAAATGTGGCTGTGAGCGCGTTTGTTTTGCACTCCATACAAGACGTGTGCGGTGTGGGACGCCGGGCACGGTGTGACCTGTCCCCGCTGCCCGCACACATCCCCTCCGGCCCCGGCTTTGCCAGGTTCAGTCCCGCCTGGCCGAGCACAGCCCGCTGGGACTCGGAGGCTCAAACCGGTGGATTTGGGATCTATGGCTCCATTCGTTTAGCGATACTTTCGCTATCGCGTGTTTTGGGTAAATCCAGCTCTGCCAGCAGCAGTTCGCTGAGCGGTGCCAGGCTGCCCCGTCACCCCCGGGACAGCTTTGGGGTCCCTCACCATCGCCCTTCGAGGAGAGGGAAACGTGTGTGGGTGTCCCCGGTACTTGTGTTCACACCCCTTTCACAGGCGGCTCTGGTTTGTTCCCCCTGCCAAATATTTAACCAGGGGTAGGGACGAGAGAGAAACAATACATTTCATCCTCCCTTTTCCCCCAGCTCACTATCCCGCGGCTCCAAACTTCTGCTGGCAGGAGGCTGCACCGACGGGGAGGGAGCGCATGGCCTGGCTGGCTCCGGGCAGGGAGGGAGGACGAGAGGGATGGAGAAAGGGATGGATGGATCGGGGACGGGGTCGGGATGGGAAGGGAGAGGCTCCATCCTCGTGCCACAGCTCATTTCGTCCTGAAATCGGGAAATCACGAAGTTAGGGACTCATGGAAGCAGGGCAGCAGGCAGGACCTGGATGCCCGGTGCCAGCAGCCCGCAGGAGGAGGACGAGGGCGCTCCTTGCTGCTGGGGGTGTCCCCCGCGGCCGCTCCGGGGCCGTTCCCGGGAGCGGGACTGATCTCTCTCTGGGCCCGGTGTCGCCTCAGCCGCTCCTGGAGTGCCACCTGGTGGGGACAGCCCGGCAGCACGGGCACGGCTCGGCTCCAGGGGCCCCGCAGCCCCCGGGAAGCGTTTCCCAAGGCCGGCAGGGGCAGCGGGGTGAGGGGTGCTCTGGGGACCCCCAAGAGCCCGAGCATGAGGAATGAAGAGGACACAAGCAGCAGTAGGAAAAAGGAAAAGATCTGAATTGAGTGTTTCTTCTTCAGAGCCAGAGAAAGAAGAGGCACTGCTGGAAATGTGTGAATCCCTCCCTCTGTTCACCTGTGATGGGGAGGGGGCGAGAGCAGGAGCGCAAGGCTGCCCCCAGCACTGACAGGATGGCTCCTGGGGATTTCCACACACTCCAAATGAGAACCTTTGTGCTGGGCATTCAGAGGGAAGCAGCTTTGGGCCTGGCATTTTTGCTGGAAACCTCCCAGAGTTTTCCAGGTGTGTGTGTAGCTGCACTCTGAGAGCAGTGCAGGGGTTTTACAAGCTGAGCTGTCGCCCTTCTGGCCGTGCCATGGGCTGCTTTGGGTGGCAGACGCCTCCTTGCTTTGTCTCCTTGGTTTTCTGACGCCCTCCCTCACATATCCACACCTACTGAACTATTCTGCTCCCAAGGTTTTGTCTTTGCTCGCTGCCTGCTCACTCACAGACAGGTCCCAATGTGAGCAAGCACAAAACCAATGTGTTTATGTTTTGTTTCATAGTTTTATTCATACTCCTCCACCTTGCCTTACACTTTTACCCCCTCTTAGACACAACTATCCTTTGTAAGCACTTTGTTTTATTATTTCCTTGTTTTAGCTCTGATTTCTGCCTCCTGCCTCTTTACAAAACCATTCTGCTCCAGAAACTGCCATTTCACATGAAGCACTTCACTCCGGGCCAGAGATTAACCAGCTTTGGTGAAACCAGGGGGCACAAAAATGTGAGAACAAGGATGTAAAAGCAGGAAGACATGCTTCAGGGTAAACAATAGGGGTGATATTGATTGCCTTTTAATGTGCAGTGAGTGCACAATGGGGAAGAAAACCTTCCCAGAGCAAAAAAATATGAGACACTCACCCTGCCTGAGAATCTTGGAGCAGACAGTGACACTTCGGGATTAACTCAGACGGGACCTTATCCCAGGGCTTCTGTGGGGAAGTGGCTTTCCAGGTCTAGCAGAGCTTCCAAATAAAGTGCTGTCCTACTTTCGGGCTGTGTCTAAAGAGTGATGAGAAATGCCCATTGTCTCTGCCCAGGCTGGTGCGTGCTCTCATTAAGGCTCTGAATTGTGTGTGTGCATGTCGGCGTCAGAGCTGTTTGGAAGGCAGGGACGGGCAGGGTTTTTGTGGGAAGTAATTCCCAGGTTCCAGCAGGCTGAGAAATTTCTGAAGGAGTTTTAAACTCTTGGAGGCTTGGTGCTTCCAGGAGTGGTGAGACGGGAAGATGGTGGTGGGTAGGGTGGTGGTCCTGCATCACAAATGTTTCATTTTAACTTTAATAATTTTAATTTTAATGCTGTGTGAGCAGAGCTCTGGGGGAACCCACCCCTGCAAGGGCAGAGCCTTTGCTGCGAGCAGCAGGGTTCATTTTGAGGTGTATCCAAGTAACCCCATTTGCTCCTTGGGTGTCGGGTTCTGATCCAAACTGACAGGGGTGAGGAGACCTGGAAAATGGCCTTCCCTGCCTTCCCTTAATGAGTTACCTCAAGCCCAAACCTCTTCATATTCAGTGAAGATGGTGTAACAAGAAAAAGTGTCAGGAAACATGAAGGCACAGCTGTTCTTTCCACTTGGGTAGCTGTGATGGCTTTGAATAATGGATATTCTGTTCAGCTCCTTCGAGGGGAACTTGGAGTCTCCAGCTCCTCACTAAGAGGAGACACGCTGATTTATCATTTATTTATTGGATTATAACCCTGTTTTACGGGTAATCAATCGCTGCTTTTTCGGCTTCCTCTTAAATCACATCACCCCGGTGCAATCAGGGGGTGAGGCCACTCCAAGCATACGGAGGTTTCCACTGGAAAAAGGGTTTCCATCAGATTTGGAGATGTTACTGTGGGCAATTGACGGGGAAATAACAGGCAGGGGCTGATTTGGCCATGTCCTCCGGGGCTGGGTGAGCACCCTGGTGGCCCTGAAGGACACATTGGTAAAGTTGCTTTGCAGTTTGGAGACCCTGGTGTTTGCATTGAAATGGGCTGTGACAGAAACAACACCCATTTTGGGGCTAAATCCCATTTACCACAGAAACATAGAGGAGAGAGCACTGTCTGTAAACAAGAGCTTTGAAAATTGCCATGTATTCTTTGCAAATCACTCGTACATCCCACCAGATGCCTCCCCACCACTCAGTGGGACCTGACACATCTCTGGTGACATCTTCACACAAATTTTAGTGCCAGGACCCCTCACAGCAGCTTGGGCACCTCTGTGAGGGCACTCACTGCCTGCCTGAAGTGGTGCTTCCCCTCCTCCTGCACCCAGGTGCAAGCAATGCCCACCAGGCTCAAGGAGAACCAGCTGTGGCCAACAGAGAGATAATTAAGGTGTGAATTTGCTACATGGAGGAAGAGGGCCTGGAGTTTTTATAGGCCTGATTCAGGCCAGGGAAGGATTTTTCCTCAAAGGTGTGGTGTTGAAGGAGCTAGGAGAGGCTGTTGGGAGAGGACCTATGATGGGGAGCCCTGGAATCCTCCTGAAGGTTGGTGACTGTGGGAAGTGAGGGGGACGTGGTGCAGGCACGGGTGGAAATGGCTGCTGTGTGATTTCCCAGCTCCCCTCAAGAGCTGTGGGGGGGAGTTTCCCTGGAGGGAGTTTTGCTGCGTTAGATGTGCCTTCCCTATGACTCAGAAGGGCTCCAGGGTCTTGGAACTTCTGGTTTCTTCTTCTTTGGGGACTGGTGGGATGAGCAGAGACAGGAGCAATATGATTTACATGGAGCTGAAGGGTGGGGGAGAAAGCAGCTGCTCTGTGCAAATGTGAGATCTGAGTGTGTGAAAATGTGGGAAGGGCTCACAGAGGTTCCCTGTGGTGCTGCTTCTCCTCCCTGCTCCTTCAGCTGGGCCTGCTGCCCTCCATCCATGGCAACTTCCAGCCAGGCAAAGCATTAAACCTCAGGGGTCTGAGGTTTTCCATGGAGCTTGTGCAGGTATTGAGCTGGTTTTACTCTTTACTGAGACTCTTCTAGACTCACCCTTGCTTATCTGTGGGATTCAAGCTAGACCTAAGCAAGCCCAAGCTGGTTTTGGGTCCCCAGGTGCCAATGTGTCCCCACAGGGAGCTTGTAGCCAATCTGCACCCGAAGGCAGATGGGAAATGGTTTGGGTTGTGCGTGGGGTCCTGTCATATCAGTCTCTGCACTCTTTGATTTTTGGAGTTCCTTGGCTGCTGAACAAAGGAGGAGTCCTGGGTTTGGGGAGGATGTTGAAACCCAGGCATGAGCGTGGCAAAGATTCTGCTCTGGAATCAGGAGCATAGCTGGAAGGGAAGGAACTCGACAAACGAGTGAAATGCTGCCTCTGGCTGGCCTGGCAGCCTTTTATCATCCTGCATTCATCCCTCTGCCAGCCTGGCTGGGCCCTTTGACACCTGCTTTCCTATGTGAGACGTCCCCAGCCTCCCCACAGTGGTTTTTCTTTTTCAGGATCTCAGTCAGGAACAGCATCAACGTGTAATTTTCCACTCTTGGCAAGGCACAGCCCGGTAAATCTGGGACAGCCACCTGCTGATAATGACTGTCCCTTGGAGCTCTGGGTGCTACAGGGGAGATGCAGGCAGCCAGGAACAGGGTGGGAGCTGTGATGGGAGCTTCTGGTCCTGTTCAGTCTGAAATGGAGTAGAAATAAGTGCTGGTTTTTAGAAACTCTCCCCAGGAAGTATGATCTTTGGCTTTAAAACAACCTGTTACCCCCTCTAAAGCTTTAATGTAGAAAAAGAAAAATGTTGGAAGGGTAGGATGCCACTGCAACCTTCAAAGCTGCAGATACTTCTTGTGCCTATTGTCACAAGAATGTGCTCATCTTTGCCACGAGACAATACCAGGTATTTGATCATTGAGGAAACATGGATTTTCCAGGAAAATTACTGCACTGGATTAATTTTTCATTTGCTAGATGTTATACAGAGGAGTGAACACCCCAACATTTCAGGCTGGGTTCTGCTCCCGATAGTCTGCAACTTCCTAAATTTCATAAAGTCTAGAAGCTTAATAATACTTATATATAGATACATATTACCTAGGAGCTCATTCTCCTTGCAGAAGGCCATGAGGCAGGAGCTGCACAGCTGCTGCCAATCCACTATCTACTGGTGCCCTGTCAGTGCCAGGTGGTGAGCAGGGTGCTCATTATGGTCATGTGTTACAGCTGGGGGCTGAAGAACCTGTTACAGGGGCAAATAGACACACAAAAAAAAAAAGACTCAAAAAGTGTTGGAGTCCAGGGCACAGAGAATGTTTCTCTGCCTGTTCTGAGACACCCTGATCTTCTGCAAAACACTGCTTTTAACCTTCGTCCCTGGAGAAAACTTCCAAGACTTTGGGATGAATAAGAATCTACAAGTGTGTGAATTAGATAGTGGTAGATAGTAATGTAGTTTATCACAGGGTGAGGAATTTAGAGTTTTGGGATTTTAGTATGGAAGTAAATAGGAGACAAGATGGAGGATTTTGGGCATTGTCTCATCTTCTTGTTCTTCATCTACTCCATTTTCTGCAGTGTTGGTGGCACAAAATAATTGGTTAGAGAAAGCCACGGTGTAGGTGTTGCGTGAATAGAAAATAATTCCTTATTGGTAGAAAGGTAGAAAAAAATATATTTTAAATGTTAGTTGGGTGAAATAGCTTTAGAAGCCTTGAATCTGTGTGTCTTGGGACCATTTTGTGCCTTGCTTCTGGTGTGCAGACAGTGTACTAGACTTCTGATAAGAAACAATAGACTGAAAACCCAAGAGCCTCATCCGTCTTTCATTTCTGGCTGAGAACCTGCAAGGGGAACCCCCCTCAGAGGGCCCATGGGGGATTCCACACCTCTGCTGCTTCCACCAAAAACCCAACAAGCAAGTGCCTCTGTCGTGGCACTGAGGGAGCAGAGCAAGGCCAGGGGAGTCAGGACACAGCCCTGGCTGGTTTTGGCCTCTTGGTCTTCTCTGCTCTGGTTGTGCCCAGAAAAAATGGTGTTGCCTCCCTGGTGAGCTCTGCAAATAACTGTTTTCTAATCCCTGCTGCCATCTCTTCCTGCAGATGATGGGCAGGCCTGGCTGGAGTCCCTTGTGGCATCTCTGTGTGCAGGAGTAGGGCTCCCCTCATCCTCCTGATCCCTGTGCCTCGCTGGGGACACATCAGTGAGGGCTCCGCTCCTGTGTGGAGGGAAACCATTTGAATTTCACTGATCTGGTACCAGTGCAGCCTTGTGGAGATCAGGGAATGCTTTTCTAGATTTGGGTGGGATTTGTAGGAAGTGCTCATTTAATTTAAATCTCTTTAGGCAGAAGGTCTGGGTGGTTTTTTTGTTTTTTGGTTTTTTTTTTTTTTTTTGCAGGGCTTAGTGCATGGGAACAGCTACATGTACGTTATGGCAAATATAATTTGGAAAAATTCTGGGTGTAGAGGCACAGGTGTTTAGGTCCTTAACTTTAATGGAGATAAAAAAACCCCAACCCTTGTTAGTCCTGATTATTCTGGCTTGGCTGTGAGGTGCCAGGCTTTGAGACACAAATGGTATCTTCATGATTAACCAGCCTGCTGCCCTCATAAAAACTTTTTTTTGGATTAAAATTTTCCATGTTCATAAAGATTTTAAACAGAGGAGGCAAGGGAGCCTGTGCTGCTCCTGGTCTGTCAGGGCTGAGGAGGTGGCTGGAGATGCTGCTGTGTGCTCTGATGCAGAAGGACTCAGATCAGGCTCTCAGAGCCCGGTTTGCATAAACCCCAGGTGAACGTGCGGGTGTTTGAGGGATCTGTATGAAAATGTGCCACTAGATGGCCCCAGGAAGAAGGTGGATCGGGCTGCGGAGCCGAGGGCAGCAGCCTCCAGCAGGCACCTGGTCCCCGCCGCAGGGCCCCGGGGCAGGGCTGGGGTGGCACAGTCCGACCGCCGAGACACCGCTGGTGGGAAAGAACAAGGGCAGCACTCGGGGCTCCCACACTGCCTTATCTCTCACAGCACCTACTGCTGGCTCTTGTGCCATGGGAGTGTGCTCCGGGGTGCACGCAGCTGTGGTGCCTCCTGGGAGGGCTGGTGTGGGCTCCCTGTCCCTGTGCTGTGTCCCCTGGGACTGGTGTGGGCTCCCTGTCCTGGTGTGATGGCCCCTGGGACTGGTGTGGGCTCCCTGTCCCTGTACTGTGTCCCCTGGGACTGGTGTGGGCTCCCTGTCCTGGTGTGATGGCCCCTGGGACTGGTGTGGGCTCTCTGTCCCTGTACTGTGTCCCCTGGGACTGGTGTGGGCTCTCTGTCCCTGTACTGTGTCCCCTGGGACTGGTGTGGGCTCTCTGTCCCTGTGCTGTGTCCCCCTGGGACTGGTGTGGGCTCCCTGTCCCTGTACTGTGTCCCCTGGGACTGGTGTGGGCTCTCTGTCCCTGTACTGTGTCCCCTGGGACTGGTGTGGGCTCCCTGTCCCTGTACTGTGTCCCCTGGGACTGGTGTGGGCTCTCTGTCCCTGTACTGTGTTCCCCAGGACTGGTGTGGGCTCTCTGTCCCTGTACTGTGTCCCCTGGGACTGGTGTGGGCTCCCTGTCCCTGTACTGTGTCCCCTGGGACTGGTGTGGGCTCTCTGTCCCTGTACTGTGTTCCCCAGGACTGGTGTGGGCTCCCTGTCCTGGTGCTGTGTCCTGTCTTGGCACCTAGAAATGAGTGACAGCCCAGCAGCTCTGGCACATCCAGGTGACTCTAACCTCTGTGTATCTGAGTGTCCTTATCAGCTTGGAGAATTAACCAGGCTTCTTGGAGCCCTGGTAACTCTCAAACATCACCTTCCATCTACAACCAACCTGGCAGCCATACCCAAATTCACACGTTGGGATAAATGACAAAATCACCCCTGTGATGAGCAAACCCCTGGGGTCTGCTGGCCTGGATGGTGGGACTTGGGCTCAGGGCTACTCTTCAGGGATTGTCTTGTATTTGGGATCAAGGTGCCTTTCCCTTTCCCCTACTGTGTGAGGAGGCCTTAAATTTAGAAGGGGACACAAAATGTCCAAGGCCAGGTTGGATGGGGCTTGGAGCACCCCGGTGTCCCTGCCCATGGCAAGGGGGTTGGAACTAGGTGGTCTTTAAGGTCCCTCCCAACCCAAACCATCCTGTGGCTCCAGGTGTCTTGTTCTGGTTACTGTTACTACTTCGCTCGGATGTAAGGTCACAGATATTTAGGTCTCCATGCACAGAACTCCAGGCCCTCTGGAAGGAAGGGTGGTGGCTGTGCTCAGGTGAGCACATGGGTTAGGAAGGGACTGTAGGGGCTGTGGGTCACACCCCACACCTGAGCCTGTGGGAAGCAGGAAGGATGAGAGTCTCTGATCATTCCAGGGCTTCTCTCTGGTGTGCTGATGAGCTCCTGTGGAGGATTTAATGAATGGAGCTTCTCAGATGGAGGAGATAGGAAAAATTGCTAACCTGGGGAGGTGAAAAATAGTGCTGGGCCGTGTCACAGAGTGAGCCTAGCTGGTGGCCTTTCAGGAGGGGATGGCTGCTGTGTGAGCCAGCTTAGGAGGGGAAGCAGAGCCAGGGAAGGAGCCAACTGGAGCTGCCACCGAGCCGCAGCTTTCTGGGATGTGCTGGCACAGATCTGCTCTGGAGTGAGCTCTGGGAGGCTTTGCAGCGCTGCAGGCAGGTGTGAGCACTGCCAGGGAGCGCTGCAGGGCAGGCTCCCCTGGGCTGCCCCGGCTGCTGCCCTGCCTCGCACCTCGCCGCCAGCCGGGGAAGTACCTGCTCTCCTGCAGACAGGGAGGCTGCGTCCTCTTCCCTCTGATATGGAGTTCTTGTGGGGCCCCAGGCCAGTGGCACTGCTCTTCCAAGCCAAGCTTTGCTCCTGAGGCAAACTGGGATGAGTCCAAGGGCTTGTCTGGTTTCCTTTCTAGGTTTCCTCCCTGTTTAGTGGGATTAATAACACCTAAGGGTGTCAGAGTTAATTACTCATCAGGCTTCAAGCGCTCTGAGAAAACCCTGTGCCATCCATTGTTTGAATTTATGAGGCACTGCTGCCTCCCGGCTTCCAGAGGAGTGACTGAGGTGCCTTCTGTGACTTTGTTTTTTGAAGGACACACAAAAGCCCCTCTGTCGTGACTACTGGTGCCCAGCAGGGGCTGGTGGGGCACAGGAGGAAATCAAAAGGTTCTTAGGAGCAGTTTGATTTAAGAACGGGTCAAAGGGAGAGAATGTGGCTCCTCCACAAGACCCTTTGATTTAAGGAGCAAACCAACCTTCAGCTGAAAACCTTGGGACAAGCTGGAGTTTGGTGGCCAACAGCTGTAAGGACAGAGCTCAGGTCTTTCAAGTGAGAAGTGCAGATTTCTATCCCTGTGTTTGAACTGACACAACTGAATTTACTCAGTTTGCGACATTTTATGCAGATTTGAGCCACAGGACAAATATCCCTTTTTTTGGTCTTGATATAACCAGTATGAGCTGAAAGAACACCTGCTGAGAAGTGTCCACAGGTAGCCATGGACCCAGTGGCCATCCAGTTCAGCATGGCTCAGAAAGGGATTGATGAGGCTGGGACACCTGGCCTTTGTAGTCAGAAGCTTTTTCCCTAAAAATCTTCATCTTACCCCTCCCCATCCCTAAATATCAATTCATAGCCTTTTTTCCCCTCCCAGCCCCATTTATAGAAGGCATCCTGCAGAAATAGCTGTTCACTGAATAAATTCCTTCTGACAGGTAAACTGACACCTGCTATTGAGCCCTTTTGGGCTGGGGATTGAGCAAAGCTGGGATGTGCTGGATTTTGCTGCTTTTCTGTCAGGGAGGTTTAGTTCCAGCTGAAGCACAGCAAGTACCTGCTGAGTCAATCTGTCTCTGCTGCTGCGTGCCATGGGAAGTGCAGTGCCCTGTCTGACACCTGCTGATGAGCTCAGCCAGGATTGTTTTACCTGTGGGAGGAGGAAGTTCTGGAAGGGGAAATGCAGAAGGGAGCAGGAATGACTCCTGAGCACTTGGAGTCAAGCTGAACCTGTTCTGTGGGGTGCAGGCCCTGCTGAGGCACTGGGACGGTTGCTCCAATTGCTGGTTTTGTGGGAGCAGGGAGTTGAACCTACCAACACATCCCTGAGGATTTTATTCCCAGGCTTGCTGAGTTTATTAAGTGGCAGCAGTGGTAGGTTTGGATCCCTTGTGATCTAGGAGCTGTGGAGGATGTGTGCTAGGAACTCATCCAGCTCACTGCAGGTGCATCGTGAGGCTTTTGGTGTCTTGAATTTCAGGCCTTTTAGCAATGTGGGGAATTTGGGAGCATTCTGTGGTGTGTGTGATGGATGTAGGAGGGGGAAATGGATATTTAGTGGGCCCTTTGGGATGGAGGATGGCTGTGCCTGGAGGAACTTCGGGTCCTGTTGCCTAAAATGGCTCCTTTTATTATTATAGACTGTGTCATTGCCACCCTACAGGACCAGCATGATGGCAACCATGTCCAGGTCTTTGCTGCCAAATTCACAGAGGCATAGAATTATCTGGTTTGGAAGGAATCTTAAAGCCCATCTCATTCCACCCCCTGCCATGGGCAGGGACACCTTCCACTATCCCAGGTTGCTCCAAGCCCTGTCCAGCCTGGCCTTGGACACTGCCAGGGATCCAGGGGCAGCCACAGCTTCTCTGGGCACCCTGTGCCAGGGCCTGCCCACACTCACAGGGAACAATTCCTTCCCAATCTCCCATCTATCCCAGCCCTCTGGCAGTGAGAAGCCATTCCCTGTGTCCTGGCATTCCAGGCCCTTGTGAAAAGTTGTGGAAACCCTTGGAAATTCCACAGCAAGATGGGGAGGAAGCTCTTGGGATGATAGAAAGAAATGAGAAGACCTTTGAATGCTGCCAGGCCCCTGTTCCATGGCTGTTTGTGCCTTGTGCTGGGCTTTCTGCTTTGGCTTACTGGGGTCTGGGGCAGGAGAGGAATGGGCTGTGCTGGCCCCAGGCCGTGCCTGGGCTGGAGGAAGGAATGCTGATCCCTGCCAACAGCGCTGCTAGGACCATGCTTTCCTCAGCAGAGCTGTTCCCAGTGTTGGCTCTGCTGCTTTGGAGGAAAGCTGGTGCCTCCCAGCCCTGCTGCACTGAGGGGAGTCTCACCTGGTAGGTCCCATCTGTCCCTTTGCTGATTGCTCCTGGGGGATGGACCCAACCTCCACGTACCCCCAAACTGCAGCCTGGGGTTGGGGCAGGGGGAAAACAAGCCTTGCCTGCCCCTTCTCCCCTGCAGTGGGTGCAGGGGGCTGGCCCACGAGCTGGCTGTAAATCAGAATGCACGAGGAAGGCAGTTTTCTGCAAGTGAAACCTGCCCTCACCAAGCCCTGGGGGAGGGAGGAGAGCTCCCAGTGTCAAGGTGAGACGGAAGAGCACCAGAACGAGATTTAATTTCCTTCCCAATAATTTTCTCAAGCTGTATAAACTTTCCTTATTTAAAACAAATACTCCCTGAAAACACATTCTGTGTCAGTGGCCCTGTGAAAACACCCCTAGTCACAACCTGTGCCTGTCCCTTGCTTGCAGCCTCAGCCAAAAGCCAGCAGTTTTACATTTTGCTCTATTAATTCGAGCTGTAAATTTCCTTGTGCAAAGTCTCCCAGGCTGGGGAATGAATTTAAGTAAACAGGGTGTACAATAATAGACTTGTGTTAGGGCAGGTTTTTCAAGTGGCCTGTAACTTTTGGATGAAGTTGGTCTAAATCTTGCCCTGTTACTGTGGAGAGTGTGTGCGTTTGTCCAGAAGGTGGAAGAAGTCAGAGAAAATGCCTGGCTGGTAAAAATCTCTGGATCCAGACAAGAGCAAAGAACCCAGGTGAATCCCTTACCTGGCCCATGGCAGAAAGGTTGAACTAGGGGATTTTTAAGGCCCCTTCCAACCCAAGCCATTCTATGATCCTATTATTCCATTACAGTTTTTGGTTCAAGTCTTCCATAATTATTTTTTTCCCTCACTGACAGCATCTATGAGATACTTGCAAGGGGACTGAGGGATTTTTTCCTTCCCTTGGCCTACAAAATCCTGAATGCCCACTCTAAAATCAGTTTTGTTTGCTTTGGTGACTAAAGGATTAGTTCCTTCTCAGTTATCTTCTGTGGGGAAAAGACAAGAGGAGCTTTTCCTCTAAGTGTGATGGAAACCAATATTCTGTTTCAGGTTTGTGGGCATCCTTGCTCTGGGACTCTTGAAACTCTGCCTGCTTGGTGTACAGCTGTGCTGGATCTGTTTCTGGCTCATATTGCCAAGGAATCTGAAGGGATTCTGGGGATGTTATGAGGTGTTCATGTTTCCTGCTGCTCCAGGAAATCTCTACTGTAAATGCAACCTACTTATCTCAGGTTGTTGTTCAATCTTCTGCTAAAACCAGGCTCAAGCTGAACATGATCTAGAAGGCTGCAGCTGAGGAAAGACTGATCCCATGTTGCAAAATAAGCAGTTTTCCTGCCTGATACTTCTGTAGTAGATGATTTGATTTTCCCCCGTGAACTTGCAGTTAAAATGCACATCTGGTTGGTGTCTTTGAGTGATCCTGTAAAGGGAACTTGATCATTAGATAAAGAGGAAAGGGACTCCTGGCTTATAGGCAGCCCTTTACTGAATAGAAAAAAGAAAGTTGTATGGAATAACCTGGCATAAAAACCCATGAGCAGGGGTTTCCTTCGACTCCCCTGGGTTTGGGGATGTCTGGTTATCCAGCCTTTCTCCAGCTGGCTCTTGTAAAACCACAGCAAAGTGGTTCTGACTTCTGCTGGGGAAAAGACCAAGAAAACGTCTTTAAGCCCTTATCCAGAACTCAGTAAAATCAATGGAAAACCTCTGAGTCTGGGGGATGCTGGATCACTTCCAAAGGGTGGAAAACAGTGGAGAAAGGTTGAGCCCAGCTCATGTTAGATCTAGAAGCCAAGGGAAATTCTCTGCTCCTGGGAATGGAAAAAAAAAAGGTCTTGGCAAAATCTGGATCTTAGTGCTGGAGGAAGTGATTGACCCAAAATGGAAAAGGTTTGGATTTATGGGATAGAAGGAGGACAAAACCTTGTTAGCTGGGGCACTTGAGCAGCTTCTGAACCAGGAATTTCCTCCTGGTCCCTTTATTAGATAAAAGGAGAGTTCCAGGGCTCCTGCTGCTGCCACAGCCTCTGCTGTGATACATCTATTTCCTCTTTGAAACAAGTGTTTGCACCCAAAATTCCCTCCTTCTCCCAGCCAGGGGAGTGATCCTGCAACAAGGCTCATCCCAGGTGTTTCTGTAGCCCCAAAAGCTGTTGAGTCTCACTTCTGTGGCCCTGAGGGTCCTGCACCTGAGGTGTAACTGGCAGCAAAAGGACAAATTTACCCAGCTGAATGCAAAGACTTTTTAAGATAAAACCAAGTGTTTGCTTTGGCTTTCAGAAGCTTGGAGATACCTTGGATGGAGAGCTGCCAGCTGGCTGCTCCCCAGCCACTGACTCAGAATGTAAAAGTGTAGTGTGAGTCCCTGTATTTTTTTTCCCCCCACTTCTTGACAAACTTTATAACTGGCTTCTTTTTTTTTTTTTTTTTTGAGAGGAGGAGGGAATTCTCATGGTTTTAAGCAAATCACAACTGACTCAGCCTAAGCCCAAGGGTAGAATGGCGAAGGCTTGATGGATTAAGTGTCCTGGAACAACTGGCTACACAGCTCTTTCTTGTTTTCTGGCTGTGAGGATCATCCTTTTGATCAGATCCATTTCCCTGCCACTTTCCGGGTTGTAAATCCAGATTAGTCATGGTAGGGTGGCAAGCAATTAATATGGAATAGGAGGTTAAGCCCAGGGAGCGTGTGGTGGTCTCTGGGTGCTGGTTACACCCTGGTGGCCAGCTGGGGAAGCAGGGACACCTTGTGGCCACCTGCTTGTAAATTTGGAAGGGTCGAGAGCCTGAGATTCCAGCAACAACCGAGATTTCTGTAATCTGTTCAGAGATGTGTCTCTAACTGACCTGCTTGAGTGGCTGACTTCCAAGTCTTGCTGTGAGACTCAGATTTGTATCCTAAATCCAGGGGGAGAAGCTGTGTTTTGGCCATTTCCCATATCTCCTGCATATCTGACCTTCACACTCCTTGTCTGTGCTGCTGAGGTTGTCTTTACCCTCAGGACTCCCTGGATAACTGGTCTTTGAGAGCATCAGTCAGCTCCTGCTCATCCCTTGGGTGCTGGTGATCCCTACTGGAAGCAAACTTCCTTGCTTCTCTGGCCAAACAGGTAACTGGGGTGATTTTATAGACCTCTGCATCTGTGAGAAAACACTGAGGGACTTAAAATCAGGGTCACCAAGGCTGGAAGACACTTTTTAAGATCATCAAGTCCAACCATCAACCCAGTACTGCCACTGTCACCCCTTTTTAAGGACTTTGGGGACCATGAGGAGGGCAAAAGCTTGAAGTGCAAGGGACAAAGTGTCCTGATTCCCAGTCAGTGTGCTGAGGGATGAGCACAGGAATACCACAACCCTTGGCTTGTCTCTGACTGCAATCCCTCCCCAGTTGCCCCAGTGAGACCAACAGGCTTGTTTTGAAGGCCAGTTTGCATTATACTTCCCCAAACAGCTCCTGCTGTGGCTTCAAAATGAAGCCTGTCCAAAGGTGAAGACTTTGTAAAAGAGGTGACCATGCCCAAACAACTGCCATGCCCAAGCCAGAAAATGTTAGTTTAAGGCAATACTTTAAAGCAGTAAACTTGCAACATAATCAGTTTGTAGTGGGGTCCCAAAGGTGGAGCTAGCAAGGGCTGCTGTGTGAATTTGCAGATTTATTTGCAATAAACTGATTTGCCTGATTAGGATGGCTTATGAGCACAGCTGCTGCTTGGTGCACAGCTTCTGACATCAGCACTGTTATACCAGGGGTGAAATTGGCCTCCCCTACATTGTTACCAGTTGCAGGAATTTATCATCCACCTGTGCTCTGATTTAGGTGTGTGTAAACCCCAGGTAACTGCATTAACATCAATAAAGCTGCTTGAATAGATCTCTATCTGAATTGCTGCTGAAGACTTCTCCTGTTGCTGTTGGCTATGCAGGTGCAGGGATGTGGTTGGCTTCAGCTGGGAAACACGATGCCATCCAAGTGTGTGTCTAGCATGCAAACAAGAAAATGCTGAGTTGAAACCACAGTGCTCATTTAAAAATGGGGGGGAGATGCTGTGAGGCTTTCAAGAGATGATTTCTCCTTTCTGTCTTGAAATATTTGAACGGGCAGAATTTTTCTGGTAAATGGATCCCTTGGAGGAGGAGGAAATGTCCTCCTCCTTTGTGGTGGGCAGAGGAAGGTGGGCTGGTTCCAGATTGGTTTTGATGGCAAAGTTAGGAAGAAAAATGAGTGGGTTTTATTTCTCATTTATGTCCTTCACTGTCACTGCTCCTCTACCTTCACCAACTGTATAAAAGGACAGAGAGCAGTAGCTTGCTTTTTTTGTGAGTGTTTATTTTGTGGGCTTTTGTTTACACAAATTTTGGAAATTGGAAACATAGGAAACAACCTTGAGGATGTGGGGTGGAGCAGAGCCACCTTGCACTGGTGTATGCATTTTGGGCCAGTTGTCTTGTGGCAGCAGCAGAAATGAAAAGTTACCTGGAAAAAAACCAGTTGTCCCAGGGAGATGAGGGAGTTCAGCCCTCAAAGAATTTCTCCACTGAGCTGGTGGCTGCAAACCCACAGTATTTGGGACTGGCAGCTCTTCTGAACCACTTATGATGTCACTAAAGGCTCCCAGATAAATGATCCATACAATTTTGGAATCTCACTGACTTCTTTGTGACAGCTTCCACTAAGGAGATTCTGGGATTTTTGGGGGGCCATATGGCAATTTCATGGATAAAGCTGCAAACCAGTATCAGTTTGGATTGGTTTTTCACATGTGAAATGCAGCTTTGTTGACTGGATTTTCTCCTGATTAGTTGAAATAGAAGGATTGGAAATACTGTTCAAGGCAGTTCATTTCTGGGAGCATGTGCTCATATTCCAGGGACTCCAGCACTGAGCTAACAATGGATAGGTGCAGGGGAGGAGGAAAGAGGATTATTGGCAGGTTTATTTATTTTTTTTTTAATTAAGATGTCAGCTCCTTGGAGTGAGAGGTGACATCTTATTTTAGGAAAAGACTTGTGGCATCCTGAAGCTTTCCACTGCTGGCCAGGGAGGGATGTTGGCTGCATGCCCTCAGCTGGTGACAGTCCAGGCAGGAGGGAGTGCCAGCATGGGGCTCTGGGGACACTGGGCACCATCTCTGCTGTGTCTGTGCAGAGCCACTGTGTCCTCCAGTTCAACCCTTTGGCCAAATTCTCGTTACATTCAGACAGCTGGAAATGGTCAATATTGGGGTGTGTAACCTGCCTCCATTTACCACTGCTCTGTCTTGTGCCTCTGAGCTAGAAGCAAACACAAGACAAAGCCAAGCACCTTAACCCCCAGACTAAACCATGGCCTTCCTCATACTCTTCATCCCTTAGAAAACTGGGAATGAGCAGAGAATGTGCTTTTGGGTTGTAACCTTTGCAGCTGGTGGGTCTTGAATATGAAGAAGGGTCTGAAAATATCAGTTTGAATCTGATCCTCATTCACCTTGCAGGGCCCCTGAAGCAGGTGGGGCAGAGTTGCAGTTCAGGTGTCTCATGTGCCTATTTTCCATGAACAGGTTTCCCACCTGGGCCGTTTCTCCCATGGCAGATTGTAGCTGGAGGTCCCTGTTGGGAATTCTGGCTGGTTTTCCCACAGGTTAATGCAAAGCACTACAGGGGATGGGAAGTGGGCAGGAATCTGTCATCCAGAGGAAAGCAGAGGCTCTGTCTGCATCTTACATTGCAATGGCTTTTGGGTAATAATGCCTTTTGTCAGCCATGCCTCTTGGCCTGGTTTTTATCCATTTGGGGAGAGTTTGTCACAAACAGCTTTCCTTGGGGACAAGGGCTGGAGTGGCTCTTGTAGAAATGCCACCTGTACTGTGGTGTGCAGAAGGGGACTGTTAAAATGAAGAATTCCTTTCCAGCCTCAGTGCTCCTGTAGGTGTACCCAGGTTTGCTAAAAATAGGCTCCTTGCTGACTGAAAATGGGCTGCCCCAGGCGTTTGACTCTGTGCAGCTCCCCTCCTCCTTTCCCTGCTTTTGAAGTTGAATGCTTATGGATGTTTTTTAGCTTATCACAAACCCATCACAACTGGCAGTACTCCACTGTTCCAGGGCTGAGGGTTTTCTTTTCTTTCTCATCCTCCACCCATGCATGTACCTCTCGGGAAAAGATCACGTGAAATCCTCTGCTCCTCTGAGAGGAGCTTGTCGCTTCTCCATGCCTTCAAGATCATGCTTAGCATTTCTTTCAGCGAGGATTTCCCACCTTCTGAAGGACCTCAGACACTGGCTGTGCCCTTGATCTCGGCAGTTCCTGTGACAGACTCGTTCTTGTGGCCTTTAGTCTCTGCTTTGAGCCCTTAGGCTTGTCCTAAGGGGCTGGATGAGCTTGTGAAGGGGATGGTATTTCCAGGAGTCCTCCTGTTTTAAGTGTTTCCCTCCCAGAGATCACAGGGAGAAGAAAACTCGCTGTTGATACCTGCTGAGACAGAACCATGGAATTGTTTGGGTTGGAAGGGACCTTAAATATAATTTAATTTAAATTATATTATATTTAAATTTTATTAATTTTTCCAATTCCCCTGCCATAGGCAAGGACACCCTCTAGACTCCCACCAGATTTAAAGGACACCTTCCATTAAATTTAGGGAGTTTTTGCACCATCAGCAGCAGCTGGAGGTGTCTTGTACTAATCTTGTTTTTGGTGGGGCACATCAGGGGACAGGTCTGGCTGAGAGGGAGCAACCTGGCAGAAGGATAGGACATTTTGAAAACGTGGCCGTGCCCACAGCAGGGCCCTGTGGGTGTGAGGCACTGACACAGGCGGTGTTGACACCGGGAAAAGGGAGACAGAACAACTGTGGGATTCCAAGAGATCTGTGCTGGAATGTGTGGGCTGGGTGTGCATGTGAGCACTGCAGGAATAACCACAGAGTGCTGGAGGCTGGGAAAACCCAGTGGGAAAAATGTGTGGGCCCTGCAGTGCCTGCCAGGTGGAGGCCGTGGATGGTTCCAGCTAAAGCCTGCCTGCTACAGCTGGGCTTAGGGGGGCTGTGTTCTAAACTGGGTTTTAAAGGGTTGAGGGAGCTGCTTTGTGCACACCTGTGGGCTTCCAAGTGGCTCTTGCTGAGGCCTGAAGGGGTGTGCAGCCTCCAGCTGGTGCTGGGCACGGCACCACGGCTGGAAGTGGCGTGCAAGAGCTGAGAGATGTGGGCTGACCACAGCTGCCATGAGCTGGTGGGAAGGCTGTGCTCACCCACCAGCCCAGGTGCTGGTCAGCAGGTCTGAGCCACCACCTGTGTGGTGAGCAGACAGAAAAGCACCCCAGGTAGGCAGCAGGGTGATGGTGCTGCCTGTGGAAGGGAATCTGGCTGAACAGACCTCATGGATGAGGAGCTGCTCCTTGCCCTTCCACCCCAGCACAGATTAACCCTGTCAGAGATGTTGGAAAAAAGGTCTCTTCCCAGGAGGAGGGAATAGGGTTTCACCATATCCCCCTAATGCAGGTGTGGCTGCCAGTCCCTGCACACAAAGGATCCTCTATGAAGCCTTTCCAGCAGGTTTCTACCAAGAAAACTATTAATTTTAGGGAGAATTCTGTAGGGTTTCTTCAAAAACCTTCCAGAGACAGGGATATAGTAGAACATGTAGGGAAAGAGTTAAGGGAGAGTTAATGTGCAGGACCTTTACAGAGGGTTTCATTCCATGGGGCAAGGGACAGCCCTGCAGTGTCACCACAAGTCCTACAGACACACATGAGAAAAATCTCAGAGGCTCTGTGCAGGTGGAGATGGACCCCAATCTTGCTGAATTCCAATGATTTGTGACATCCATGCTGCTTCAGCTCTGTGTCCATGGATTGTAGCAGTGGATACCCATGCCAGGCCCCATTGCTGTGTCTGCCCTGTGGGGTTGAAACCCCTTTCCTGTTCAGGGGGTGGTGCTGACTGATTTTTCAGGGGTGTCATTGCTGTTAGTTCTTGAGGAGACAAGAAAATTCACAAATGTGCTTGGAAACAGTTTGTCTTCCTAAGAGCTTTGTTCCCTGGGTCAGGCTCTCGGATAATACCAGTGTTTGTGCTCAGGGAGGGATGTTTTTGTGGCTGATGCACCGCAAAAAAGAGAGATAAATAATAGCAATCCATGTAGACAGAGGTAATTAAAGTGACAGCCCCACTGACAAATAGCTGAGTAAGTGGATGGGGCGATTTCCTAATGAAATGAGGATAAATGGATATATGGACATGCAGCATGGGGAAAATGACAGAAATTATGCAGACCCAAGCTGCCAATACTTACAAATTGGTCTCCTTTTCTAGAGATAAATGCCTCCTGCACACTGATACTAGGAACCTGGGGTGGTGAGTTCTGTTTCACAGGGAAACAGAGCTGACGTTCGGGTCCAGGTGAAAGTGGCCCCGAGAGAGCTGCCGCCTCCTACGGTTCCATGGTGATGAGGATGTCTCCCAGACCCAAGCTGCCACCACCTGCAACTTGGTCTCATTTCGTAGAGACAAGTGCCTCCTGCACACATCCTCATCATTGTGGAAGTGTAGGAGGCGGCAGCTCTCTCGGGGCCACTGTCACCTGGACCCAAACATCGGCCCTTCTCCCTGTGAAACAAAACTCACCAGCCCAGGTGCCTAGTGTCAGTGTGCAGGAGGCACTTATCTCTACAAAAGAAGATCAAGTTTTAGGTGGCATATTTGGCAAATTAGTCATATTCCCAATAGGCACTGTCAGGGCTGCTGTGCAGTGATTTAGTCAAACAAGGCTTTGTGTCCTAAATCATGAAGTTGTTGTGCATTGTAAAGACTTTTTTTTTTCTTTTTGGCTAAGTGTGGGGTTGATCCAGAAATGGTGGAAGAGTGTAAAGTCCTGAAAGAGGCAAAGCTGGACAATAATCCCAGTACTGGGCCAGTGGGTTAAATTAAAAAGTACCTTCAAGGCAAGGAGATGTGCAAGCAGTTTTATGAAAAGTCCAGGGGATTTTCTGTTCTTTAGTCCTCCATTTAGTAATGGTGCAAGGTGCTGGAATGTTGGGAAGCATTAGTGTTGGGATGAGTCAAAATGAGAGAAAACAGAACTAGGAAGCCTTAATAACCAAGTTATGCTCTCTGCAAGCCCCCAGATGACATTGGAGTGGACAGAAAGTCCTAAATAGGTGTAAGCACCTATTTAAGGCTGAGGATCTGATGTGTATCAGCCTTTCTAGACCCTGATTAAGCTCAGCTTAAGCTGCTTAACATCTGGGACTAGCGCAAGAATGGTTTAAGCTCACTCTTAGACAATGAGGAGTTTCAGATCTGTGGTTATACACAGCTTGGCTGATGAATGGCTTCTCTTGGTTTTTTCCACCCTATAGGCTGGGAAATCCATGAATTTTTTGGCAATTTTGGTCAATTTTGAAGCAGAATCTGAATAGCCAGCTTGTGATCCTATTGGTCATCCACAAAATACTTGGCAAATATAAATATTAATCTATTAGTTTTTAAATTTTTAGCTTATTCTGGCCATCTGATGTTATATTTAAAGTGTTATCCCTACCTTTGGAGCCTCTTAACACTGTACAGCAGTCCTGCACATGCAGCTGTTTCTGGGGAAATACCATGGAAAAATCATAGTTGTTTCACTTTTTAAGTGAAGCTTGGAGTGGTTTCTCTGGCTTTAATGGAACAGGCACCCAGTGCTAAGCAACATTTTAACTTCATGTGCTCAGGGTGGGGAAAAATGCTCCTTTAATATGAGAATGACGTGATGATTCTTTTCCAGAAATAGCATACAGTGTGTTCGGAGGGTACCCATTAATCTTCATTAAATTAGTGTCCTGGAAATTGGAGTGAACAGAGGTGCAGAGGGGAGGGTGTGGGAGGAGATGGGGCAGCTCTGGAGCACGCGTACCCTGCTGCTTTGTGCAGCTCAGAACATTAGAAGTGCTGCTTGTCGGGACTTGAAGCTGAATTTTATGGAGGGATAAGAAGAAGGAGGCAACGTAACTTCCCTGGAGGCAGCATTTCTGCTCAGAGCCTGCTTTGTTTTGGTGTGCTCTTCCTTCCTTGAGATTAATTAATTTGCAGTGGTGGGGAGGCTTTTGAAGGCTGCCTGATGCCACAAGCCACATGTCCCTTTGTGTCCTGCAGGAAAGGCAGAGCAAACAAATCCGTCCCATTGCTCTGAAGATGGAGACCTGCCCTCCAGCCTGGGTGGTCATTTTGTTTTCAGAGAGGGAAATAGCAGGTGTAAAGCACCTTTTTGATGAACAGCTTTCAAACCATTCAAACCCCTGTGTGGAGCTGGGCTGTGTTTGCAGCCTGGTCTGTGTCCACAGTGCCAGGATTCCCTTCCCAGAGTTCTAGTCAAGCCCTGGCTGTGGTTTTGCTTTGGTTACTCTGTGCTCTGGTCTGGTGTGTGAGCAGCAGGTACTAAATACAGCCTTTTGCAAAGAGTGAAGGAAAGCAAGGGAGTGTCTTGCATCTTCCTCTGAGAAGTTTGTTTGCTTTGTCCCTGGGCTGAGCAGAAATCAGGAATGATGATTTCCCCAGGCCAGGAGTTCCTTTGCTTCCCCTCAGCCTGTGCAGGATGCAGTGCCCGTTCTTGAGGGATGTCATCTGAGCAGAGCCACACCTCTGAGGCTTTGTATTGATCACCAAAGGCTTAGAAACACTTTTTGCCACCAATTGAAACTTTTCTCAATCAGTTTTGCTCTGCTGGTTCCTGTCTGGACCCAAATCTAAGTGTTCAACATTCCAGACAGGCTGGATTCAAGGGGCAAAGCAAGGTCATGGTTCATGATTTTTAAAGGATTTTGTGATGTATTTTTCAGAAAAGAGAGTTTACAAAACTTGGTTCTGTGTGACTGAAGAATATTCCTCCCACATACTCTGTTTGTTGTGATTTTGTTCTCAAGGTACTTTAAAGCTCTTCTGCTTCATAATTCAAAGAGAAAGAAGTGAATGCTATTTCTTGTCAATCTCAATGTGTTTTATTATTGTCTTGAAGTGGCAGGTAGAAACCAAAGCTGAGTTGGGATTTTTCAGCCCACAGCTTGTATTGCTGGCACTGAAAGATTGGATGTGTGTGGATGGAAGAGTCTAAAACTCACTTTTCCCACAGTAGCTGGACCTCTTCAGGTTTGCTTTTTTTCTTCTTGGTGTCTTTTACAAATTCCTCTTCATGCTGACTAAAGGGAGGTTGTTGCCACAAGTGAGGCAAGACTTGCTAACAAAGCCTGAGCTTGGAATTTAGGAGTCTAATCCTCGTGTAAGGTGCAATGCCACAAACCACTCCAATTACAGAGCAAACTGGTGTGCACATGCTTCATCCTGAATCCAGCTGGAGTCTGCCTGCTGAGCTGGCACAGGCTTTTATTCCAGACTGCTGGGGGTAGCAGCAGAAAACCTGTGGGGTTTATTCAATTTGACCATAAAGTGAGTATTAAGAAATTCAGGATGCAAATTTCGTCTTCAGTGGTTCAGAGCGCCCCTGAGATGGACCTGATGCAAGCAGTCTGTCCTGGCTTCTTGCTCTTGTTAAATATCTTTCTCATGCTATTGTAGAGTGGAGGGGTTTTTTTTTGGTTGGTTTTTTTTTTGTGCCAGGCATAATAAAAATATAATCTCTGCCCCAAATCCTGCTGCTTTCATGTCAGAGCACAGTAAATGTTTGCAGATTTTGATGCCCAAATTCTAGAATTAAATCGCCTGTCAGCTGTGCTTTGTAGTCAGGGTGAAGTTGTTTGTCCCTTTTTCCTCTTACTCAAGCTTGTTTAGGTGTAACCTGTTCCTGTAAAAAAGGAATTTCTCCCACTGTAAACTGGCTTTTTTTGAGAGCAAATTATGTATTATATGGAATTTCACATCTGTGTTACAGATATAACAGCCTCTGGTGGTTTAGACTATTTTTAAGTCACTCTCAGCTGAATTAGGTGTATTTTACCTCTACATTTTGGGGCAAGTGTCTCTGGAGAGCTCACAGCCCTGGTTAGTGGTGCAGAACTTGCCTGTTGTGGCAGCCTCTTGTCCCTAAGAGGCATTGCAGGGCCACAAATAATAAACCCTCCTCTTCACTCCTGGGGTTTCCCATCGGGCTGGGATGCAGGAGATGCTGGGAAATGTGGCTGGAGGGGGTGGAGAGGCCATGGGGTGCTGCCCAAGGCTGAGGGCAATGGGCATCTGGCTGGTAAATATGGGAGAGAATGGGAATGCTGGGATGATTCCTGTCAAATTCCTTGCCATGCCCCAGGCACTGCTAAAGGCTGCTGGCTTCATGGCACAGGCTGGTCTGGAGCCCTCAGTGCCACAGCCTGGTGGCTGCAGCTGCTGGGAAGCTCTAGGCTGCTTCCAAATCACCAGGATCAGAGAGAAAATGGGATCAGGAGTGCAAATGAGTGAGAGATAGCAGCAGATTTAATGTCTTGTGGCATTTTCCTTAGAGCTGAAGCAGTTAGCTCAAATATGGAGCCTTGGGTGAGCTTTAATTCCCTTTAAGGTGTATTTTGAAGGTTTCTTGCAAACCCAGGGCTCAGGTGGCATCCCAGTCTTCCTCCAGGCTCGTGTAGCCTTCCATGCTTGGATTGTGCTGGAGTTTGAAAGGAGCTCCTTGTGGGAGTTAAAACATCCCAGCAGTGCTGGCACTGGAGCTCCCCTGGGAGCTGTGGCTGTCTTCCCTGTCAGTGGCAGCTTGTTACTGGTTTATTGTCTGAAACTGGGGTGGGAGCTGCTGGGGAATTGTCAAGGCTTAGCGAAAATCAATAGTTTTATTTTCCTTTTAGCAGAGCCGCCTCTGAACCTCTCTTTAAGGTTGGTTTCATGTCCGAATGCAGATCCCCAGAGCTCCTTAGCACGCTCCACTGGCTCTGAAATGCCTTCTGTGGTGGGCAGCGTGGCTGATGTGGTTTTGCACTGCTCCCTGCTGCTTCCCTGGGCTCCAGGGGAAGGAAAGGAGCTTAGCTGGTCATGTTCCACTTATCTCCAGCTGTTGAAACATCTTTTTCCAGGTGACGAAGAAACATATTGTTAAGACTTGAGGCCTTGCTCTTTGCCAAGGATATCATGTCCATTTATCTTCCCTTAAAATGTTTTTGTGTTTAATCTCTCAGTTCATCTTCACAACACCCATCACTGTGACAAACAACACCCACTTCTAGACTCAGCAGCAGGGGATGGAAAACAGGGGAGTGACTGCACCAAAGTGACTCCTTGAAGCTGGGGTTTATTGCAAATTAATCATAAAAAAAATAAAATGAAAGCTTTGCACAGATCCAGTGCTCCCATGGAAGTTCTGGGAGTGCTCTGCTGAGCTCCAATCTCATTTGTGGTGCTCCTGGTTCTTTTGATATTTGCTGGCACTCCAAGAGGCCTGGCAAGCTCACAGGAACCGACAGGAGAGTCTTTAGGGAAATGTGGACCCAGGTGATGTCTTCAGCCTGGTGGAGTTATGGACTGGGGCAAAATGCAAAGGAGAAATCTCCGTGCCGGGACAGAACTGGTTGTACTGTTAGTGCTTTGAAGATATCTGCAAGATCTGGGAGAGGATCCATGGCCTAGGAGCTCCATCCACACTTGGAGGAGCTGGTGGAACAGTTTATGACACAATGCTGGAAGGGAAGCTCCCTCTGTGTTCAGGAGAAATTAAGCTGTCAATGAGAAGCTCCTAACACTGGACTCGGGCTTCAGCCTGTTGCTCTGGAAACCTTAAATCATATTTGAGGTGGCAACAGTGCTAAACCCCAGTAAATGTCATCTCCTGTCAGGTGGTGGCCTCATTTGTGAGAGGAGATAAAGCTGCCCCAGCTTGCTCACCTTGGTGGTGGGAAGCAGATCCTCACTTTGCCTTTGTTTCCTCCTGCGTGCAGCGCTTGCTGCTCACTTAGAGGAATGGGGAGATATAATTAGTGTTTATGAAACACTTGGGGATTGTGTAAAACAAATCATAAAAAAGGGGAGCTCTGCCAGAGTGCTGACAATATTTACACAACATCTGAAGCCGGCCTGTGTTGGACTTTATCATAAGGAAATACGTGCAGGTGCCAGAACTTGAGCAACTGTTAAATGCATCCTTCTGGCTCGGCGTTGCCATCCATGGATCCTGTGGGAGTGCTCAGACATAATGTTCCTGCTGGTTATCATCCAAAGCTCTCTGAAGGGGGAGACCACCTCACTGCTGCTTGTCTGGAAGAGGGATGATGGATCCTCAGGGAAGCCGAAGTATTTGAGGATTGCGAAAGTGCTTTAAATTCACAAAGCTCTCTTTGCCTTGTTCTCAGTTTTCTGCTCTTGGCTTTCCCTCCTCCTGCTCTGAGGAGTGGTGGGGTGGGGAGGGTTTGAACCTTCCCCTGAGATAAGTTCCAGTGGCTTCCTTTCACAGTGTCCTTCTCATTCTAGGTGGCACCTCCTGCTCTCCAGGAGGAGGCTGCATCTTCCAAGAGCTCAAAGTCTAAACACTGAAGGTAATTTCTGCCTTCCTTTAAAATCTGGGATTGAAAGGCTGCTCAGGGATACACCAGCATCTCAGAGCTCATCCTGCCCATCAGGATGAGCCCTTGGATTCAGCAGCCTCATGGTACAAGTGGATGCCTGATGCCCCACCCCGGAGCTGTGCCCAGTGTGGGATGAGGCACATCTCAGAAGGAGGATTTATGGACTCATTCCTCCCTGAGCTGCCTGGGTTTGAACATCCTATTTTCACCCTGACATTCCATGGGAGCCAGCTGCTGCCTTTGCCAGCTGATAGGCCTTGTCTCCTTGGAGGACTTCCCCCCAAGATGGGGCCACGCTGCAGGATCACCTCTGGCACCAGGGGAAGATGCTTTTCCAGGCAGGGTGGGTGATGGGATTTTAGGATCCCTGGGGGAAATACAGCCAGGATCAATGTGCTGCTTGTTTCTTGTGCCTGAACTGCCCAGAATTCCATCTTTTTTCCCTATTCCTGTGCTCAGTGCTGCTTGCCTGGATCTGATACTCAGCTGTCTGCCTCAGATATCAGCTGGCTGTTTACCAGTGACTTCCTTCACCCACCTGCACGTTCAGGGTGACTTTCAGATGAGTGCTGGCTATCAGCCAGGCAAGCATGGAATATCCCTGCCTTTTAATAGCATTTTTGGGATCGAGTCAGATACTTTTCAGCCCTAGCATGCTCCTGTGCAAATGCCAGCACCAAAATGTCCTTCAAAAAACATCTCCCAAGTGAAAGACAAGAAGTCCGTCTGCTCCTGAAAGGTGGAGTTTTGAGACTTGTGAAAGGCCATGGGGGATGTTGGGAAGGAGGAAAAGGGCTGGTGCTTGCAAATTCCTCTGGCTTTTGAGCTCGCTCCTAGGATTTAAATGTAGGAATATGGTTTGGCTTAGCTGGAGGAGATTTATGGCTTTTGGAGGAGATGGGCTAAGCAGATAGATCTGAAACCCCTTTTGAATTTCAAACAAACAAATGCTGAACATATTTTATTATCTTTTAATTGAATGGTGTCCTGTATCTCCCATAGACTGCAGGTAAGTGCCTGGAATATTGAGGCACTGTTGGGTTATATTGATCACGGGGGTAAATCATGAGGGATATGGAATGAAATAAATTCATTCCTTCTGTACATTTTGGTATATTCCTTAGGAATGAGGAAGCTTTGCCTTTCTGGAATTTCAAATGTCTTTAGATGTTTGATCAGATCCCATGCGAGACCAAGTGGTGTGTTTTGGCTCTGCATTCAGGGTTTGTTGTTTTTTTGTTTTTTTTTTTTTTTTGCATTTCTTGAAGTTATTAGAGAAGCACAAAGTCCTGGCAAGAAGTGCATTTCTTTACATCCTGCCTAATGCTGGAACTCCTGTCTGGGTTTCCAAATTTTAGTGGAAACAAGACTAATGTCTGTTTTAGCAAAAATAGAAGTTGGACTAAGGCACTTTCTGATCTTCTATGGGGAGGGAATTGAGAGGGAAAGCCAGTGAGGCTCAGCAGCATTTCTAATCAAATCCATGGCCTGATGATTGTCTTAATTTCAATTAGTGAAAACATCCTCCAAGAGGTTGAGGCCAGCTGCAGATGCTCCAGGGAATTCAGAGCCTCCTTCTCTCTGAGAGCTGGAATGAATCTGCTGGAAGCACCAATCTGATGGATTGTGCTGGGCATGTAATGGCAGTGCAGGCTTGCAGTGGGAATTACTGATAGATGGTGCTTAAATGGACTTGAGCAATCTTTCACCCATAGCTGGATGGCACTGTTAAAAACACCAGAGCCTTGAGTGACAGCTCAAATCTATTTTTGACATGCAGGGAAAGCAGGAAGGTTTAAACAGAGCAGATTGAGGAATGTGGATTGTTTTATTAGTCAGGATTTGCTGCTAAAATGGTGTTGGCTTAAAATTTGTTGCCTTTAGCTTCCCTAGAAGCTCATTGACTTCAGTGGGAATGAAGGACAGAGATGGGAAAATCCCCCCAAGCTGTGAAACTCGGGGAGGCTGCAGCTCCATGCCAGCATTTAACAATTTCTCTCAGAAAGGCTCTTCCATGCACTGGATGGGTGTTTTAGTCACTAGCTAGGACACAACAATGATTCCAGAGGGTTCAGTGTGCGGAAGGCCTGGCTCACCAGGAGAAATTGGGATTTCAGCCAGGACCTCAGAGCACATCTGTGTTGCTCTGTATGGTCTAGGCTGCTCGTACAGAAGCTGTTCTGCATCTGAAAACACTCCTGGAAGTGTTTTCAGCTGCATCAGGAGCTCCTGTGTCAGCTCAGGAGTTCTTTTGGATCACAGCTTTAGGTTTGACCGTCCAGCTTCTACCCCAGGATCTCTTCCCACAAAACACTGGCACAGTGTTTCTTGTCTTCGTTAAAAAAAATTTGTAAAAACTTTGATTGTGTGGTCTTAGGCTCTGCTTTAGTCTCTTCAGCTGAACTCCCACAATTCCCTGTCAGCAGCTGCTTCAGGGACTCATACTGGGTAGAATTTGTGACAGTTCAGCAATCCTTGTGCTGTTAATTTGTCAGACAAAAGGGTTTTCTCAATTGCTGGTCTTCTACTGCTTTCCCCATCTTTCCTCAACTTGAAGAGGGGGAAAATCCCAAACCAAAATAATATAATCTCAGAGTTTTACAGCAGAAATGACCCCTGAGGCACTGAATGTGAATGGGGGTATCCCTTGGACACAGTGGGTGTCAGTTCTCACAACACACAAAATTCAGTGGCATTTCTTAACAAGAATGGGGATGCAAATGTTTGTGAATGATCAGACAGCAGTTGTGTTAGCTTAGAAATGGATTTCCTTCAGCATGAATGAAATGTGAAATATTAAGACACAGTTTCTGAGCTTATCTTCCTTGGAGAAAAAGGTGGGAGAGCTTCACACTTGTACAAGAATTGGGATTTTAGTTTCCTCACTGGCATTTATTGCCTTTATATTCTCTGGTTCTGTCTCCTCCCTGATGTTTACTCTGAAGAGGCTGTAGTAGTTTTCACACCTTGTCTTGATAATCTGCTGCTGGTTTATTAAATAATTTCTTGGCTTTAATTGAATTAAACCTTTATGGGTGAAGAATTGGATGAAACCTTCACTAATCCTCTGCCTATGGCAGGGGGCTGGAGCTGGGGAGCCTTTAAGGTCCCTTCCAAGCCAAACCATTCCATGATTATTCTCCATCCTAAAAGCCTGGCATCTACAACTGCTCAAGCAGGTGCTGCCCTCTGCTCTGCCCCAATTATTGCATTTCAGCAATGCCTACAACACCTTGAAATCCCTTAATACACTTCACAGCTTTGGTGTGCTTAACACACCCGAGTCTCTCTGTGTCTGTAATTCTCTCCTCACCTCTGTGATGCTAATCATTATTTATGAGGCTCATGGCAGGGGTGTATTGGTATTTTCTAGGTGTTACCCAAGCTCTCAGCCCTGCAGGCCACGTTCTGATCTCCTGACTTAGAGCAAGGAGCCTTTGTCCCACAGAAAGAGAGAATTAATTGCGAAATGAGTTCTGCTCGATGAGATCAGTGATTTACTGTTTTGTTTGGAAACTACCTAGGCTGAAAGCACTTTAGAAACAAAGTTGGCTTCAGGAGTTGGGCTGTGTGGCACAGATAACTTGAATCCATCAGCTAACCACTGGTTTATTTTCAGATACACATGGAGGCTGCTGTTATTAAGATGGAGTGCAGGTAGCAGCACTCTTAGGACTTGTTGCTACGGTTTTGTGACAAGGTTAATTAGGCACCATATGAATTTCTAGGTTGTTTGAAAAAAAGTCAGCTAGTTATTTTTAAAGATGCTTCCAAACTGCCCCTCCAGAGGTGAAGGAACTGGGTTATGGTCCAACTTTGTCTCTGAGGTCTCCAAGTTCACAGAGGCAAAGGAGTCCCTTTGCTAATTTAGAGTAATTGAGCTGTGAACATTTGGAATTGTAAGGGAGCTGGAGAAATCAAGCTCTGGAGCTTCTGTGATGTCAGCATTTTAAACAAAATACTCACCCAGGATATCATGGATGGGGAAAGTGTCTCTGTCCAGAGGGAAGCTCCTTTCTTTTGGCTGTTCTCTGTAGCTTGTATTTGTTGTCTTATCCACAGACAGGTTTTGTCCCTGTCAGTGGATTTCTCTTTTCCTGCTGGCTTAGCAAACGCTTTTGTGGGGCTGCAGCTTCCCCCTGAAGCTTTCTGGGACCTCCAGATGAAGGCAGAGGTTGCAGCAGAGCTGTTGCAGGCAGTGGGGTGGAGGCTTGGCCTGGGTGCACTAAAAGCTGGGTGTGAGCTCTGGCAGGTGACTGCTCACCAGGAGACTGCCCTGCTCAGAGGCTGTTAATTGATTCCCCTCCCTCCCCAAAATGAAGATGGTTGCATTAAGAGAGCAGTTGGCTCTGCCACTTGACCCAGAGGAGCATTTCCATTAAGTTGCAGGATCTGTGTCCCTGGAGGAGCAGATGGTTCCTGCCTGTGCCTGATGCACAGAACAAAGAGCTGCTTTCCTCAGACAAATGCAGTGGGCTGAGCCAGGTGTGTGCTGCTCTCCACGGGGCTTTGCCTCTGTAGGAGAAGCAGAGAAACACTCAAGGGGCTCTAAGGAAGAGCTGTACCCACACAGGACATTTTATTTGTTACCTGACTTCTTTGGGAGCTCTTTTCTTGCATTTGTCTCAAGGCTCAGTGCTGCTGGGGAAAGACCAGATGCTCCCTGTTTATACACACTTTACTGAAGTGTTTCCTTTTGTTTGGAGGATCCTCTTTGAAGCTAGAAATGAAAATAGCTTTGATTGCTGCCTCTTAGATTATTTTGAAGCAGTGTGGTTAGGGGAAGATGTCCAAAGTTTAATCAGTGGGTCTGTCTGGAGAGCTGCAGGAGATGGGAATTTGCTGCAAGAGCAGCTGTGGGTGAGAGGATGGGGGGAATTGTGCTTTTTTGAGTGTCCTCTGGTAAAGCACCATTTGGGGAACACCCTGCCAAAGTGGGGTGTCCAACCAGCTCTGAGTCTGAATAAGAAACTCCTGGACCTTTTAACATTTGAATTTTCTCACATGACTTAACAGTAGAGCCTTGAGATGAATTGTGATGCTGCTTGTACCCAAGCCAGCTCTTTGAATGAAGCCTCTCCCTGTGTTTGTACCTGTGCTGTGCAGCCAGGGGGATCTGTCCTTTTTGTGTGGAGTACCCCTGGAGCCTGATGGTGTTTCCTCCAGCTGCAGCAATCCTGGGAATCCCTGCTCTGCTCAGCAGCCCAAGCCATGAGCCACAGAACGGTGTGGGGAGAATAGAGGAGCAGTGAAAACCATGTAATTAAAAGCAGAGATGTTCAAAGAAGCTGGGTATAAGAATCCAGTGGCAGTGTCCTGGTATTTGTGCTCCTTGTTGTGCTGCATCCGTGGGCACTCTGATTGCCTCTCCCATGGATGCAGTTTATCCCTGGGACTGTCTTTTGTCACCAGCAGGGGTTCGTTCTGCAGGGATGGCACAGATGGAACCAGGGCAGTTGCAATGGAAAAAGGCCAAGTGGGTGCTGGTGTCCCTGGCAGCAGGTCTGGTCCCAAGGCTCTTGCTTAAAGCCCCTCTCTTTCAATATAAATTCCCTTTTGGGAGTTCTTCTTTCACAGGGCTCCAATTCCAAGCTGGTTTAAGGCGCTTGCTTTTCATCTATCACCTGGGAATTCTGTGCTGGCAAGGGAGATGGAAGGGCTGTGGGTGAGCTTGGCATGCCTGCCTGGGGCCCTGTGCTGCCTGTGAGGAAATGTCTGCTCCCTCCCAGCTTTGGGAGGAGGGAGAGGGAGGAAAACACCTTGGCCTGTCTGTGCCAGCTGCAAGCCTGGCAACGTGCTGAGAGCTGCTGGAGCTGTGCTCTGTGCAGGACACGTGTGCCAGGGCTCATCTGCCCCTTGTTTCCCTTCATTCCAGCCTCACCAGGCACCTGAAAGATGTTTCCCCTCCTTCCCCAAGGTCTTCAGCAGCTGGCTGCCAGCAGGGATTTGCAAACAGCACGGTGTTCCCTCAGAAGTGATCCCAGGTTGTTTGGGCTGGGCACTGGCAGGTTAGAAATCTGGATGGAATTCAGCGTGAGACAGTCCCTGTCCTGAAGGGCTTGGTCTTTTCTCACCCCCTGGAGAGTCTGGTGGCAGAACAGGGACTCGACTGAGGTCACATAGCTGCTTTTGTGGCAGAGGAGGGGACCCTGTGTGGAGGCCCAGCAGGAGCTGGGAGCCAGGGTTGCAAATAAAACATCTTATTCCTCCTGCCCCCAGCACTTCCCCGGCAGGTCAGTGGCTCCAGGCAGTGCCTGGGAGCACCTCCTCTCCTCCCTGGTTGTTTTGCATGGCTGGAAAAGGCTCAGGGAATGTGGCAGTGACAAGCAGGGCTGTTTGAAGCCAGGTTTCCCTGGGCACATCCTCTCACTCCACCTCCAGGCTTCACTGAGGCAGAACTTGGGAACAAAGCGCATTTTCTGCCATTTGCAGGGCTCTGCCTTGCACAAGAACAAGCTTGCAGCAGCCCATGTTCCTGGCAAGGGCTGGGAAGTGGGTGGGATAGCACAAACAGGCTGGAGATGGAGAAATCCAGCCTCAGAAAGGAACTTTGACTCTGTCCTGCGGTGCCTCAGGCAGGGATTTGGATCTGAGGAACAGATCCTGCATCAAAGTTCGGAAGAAATGCATAAAACTGGGAGATCTGGGGAGCAGTGAGAGCGTAGCCTTAGGCTCAGCTCTGTGCTTAGGTGCTGTACAACTGGCATTGCAGGTCTGGCTCTGCAGAGCTCTTGTTCCTGCTCCTCCTGGCTGGAGTTTCTGCTGGCTGCAAACAGGCTCATGTCAGGGAGGGTTTTCTCTTGTCCCCCAAGCAAACCTGTGCTTGGATCTTGGGCTTGTGTGGGTCTCCAGAGCCGGCTGAGGGGTGAAGAACCTGGGTTTCCACAGGCCCTGGCTCTGAGTCCTGTCCTGCATTCAGGTCAGATGAACAAGGTCATTGTCCAACCCTGTCTAACAGGGAATTATGCATTTCAGGGGAAATGTGGAGGATTTTGGGGTGCCAAGGTGTGTTGCCAGCTGGCAGGAGAAAGACAGGGATGTGATGCTTTCCCTGTTTCTTGCTTAGAGTCAGGGGTACAGGAGAGGGAAGCTAAAAATAATCCTTAAAGTAGTCTAATTCCAGGGATTCACTCCTTCCTTCAGTCTTACAGGACCAGAGCGTGAGATGACAGGCACAAACCCAAACCCTAATCCTTTGTCCCTGCTTTCCCTTGGGCAGGATTTTGCCATTCAGCAGGACCCAAAGCAAAGCTGGCCTGTTCCTCACTGAGGGAAGGATGTCAGAAAAGTGCTGCAATAGAATCAAACTCACCCTGATCCCTTCTGGAGGAGCCAAGAATGGGGACAGCCAAAAGGAACTGAAGTCTTTTGCTTCTCCTGAGTTTCTTTGGGGTCTTTGGATGGGAAAGCAGCTTTGCCTGGGGTGGCTCCCACTCTTTCTCCCTATTTTTAGTCCCTTGGCATTAATGTGGAATATTTAGAAGAGTGAATTGCAGTTGTCATGAGTGCAAATATTTGGGAATGAAACACTTGAACTGCCGAGAGAAACCTTGATCTGTATGTGTATGGAAAAGCCATGTCCAGGAGAGATGGCATGGGATGGTTTTCAGCATGGGAACTCCTGCTAGGTTAGAGCAGGGATCTGTTCTTTCTGGGGGTGAAGCTCGAGTCAAACACTTCCAACAGAGTGGGATTAAGTTTGGATTTAATCTGTTCTCTTAACATTTAGTCTGGAATTACTCTGCTGTGAATCTGGAGGAATAAAGGGATCATTTAGAGTTCACATAAGGCTGATACTACTAAAATAGAATTTCAGAGGCAGGTTATCTTTTCAGGCCTGTATGCTGTGGAAATAGAGCAAGTCATCAAAACAGGCTGAAAGAACAGGCAAAACCATGCATGTGAAAGGCTCTGAATGCTGCTACAATCCCTGGGAAAAGGACTAGGTTGTACTGTAGGTCAGCATTCAAGGTGTTTAAAACCCAGCAACGCGCACCCACATGGTTACTGGAATGTGGTGCAATGGTGAAGGAGGCTCTGGGGCTTAGAAAATGCCCTTGTGCAGAGAAGCAGATCCTGAGAGTCCTTCTTGCCATCCTTCTGCCCAGAGCAAACCCTTTTAAAATTACATATTATTTCATCTCCCTGCACGTACGAGCTGTGCTTCTGACCGAGCTATCAGGTCTGGCAAGCCTGGGGGAGACTTCCACCCCTGGACCCCTTCCCAGCCCCTCCCTTCAGCCAAGGCAACACCTGGCTGTGCTTGCAGGACCTCCTGTGGTCCTCAGCCTCCCTGGAGAGCCCACAGCCTGCAGAGTGATGCCTTGTGAAGGCTGACCTAGAACAGAGCTAAAGAATACAGTAGGGATTTATTAAAAGGCCTCAATGGATGCACCTTGGGCAGCACAAGTGCCCAGCCAGGGCTACACCCAAGATGGACACAAAATGGTCACTGGGTCTCTCACTTTATATGTATATATAAATATTAAAAAAAAATATATAAAACCATATATATAGCTATATGGTTTTTATATTTTTATATATTTTATATTGTTATAATATTTAAAATATTATAATATTATA